>JAURVB010012231.1:0-102085 GCA_033002965.1 Piper betle | reverse complement strand
CAGAGGCAGCAATATTCGACGCCGTATCAGGCCGTATCTTATATTGGGTCAAGTCAATACTACATTTAAAGAAGTGTGTGTCATATCGCTTGGGGATTTGTTGTACATGTATGTCAGGATTTAGAAAGGATTTTTAATTCTAGGGTGCACATTAGCCTCTGATTTTTCTATCTTGTCTATTCTATTTTTGGTCCCTAGCCCCTGGCCCCGTTACAACCTATAAAGACCTATTGATTCCATTAATTTGGCATTGCCTACATTAGTGGAGATGGGAGCGAAAGGTGAACATATTTAAGCATGTGCTTGATTGTATTCTCTTGGTTGTAGATGAGAATGATAAGCCAATGGATTATCTTACACACACACAGAGAGCTTTCTTTTCGTTGTGATTAATGAAAGGGAATTTCTAATTTGATTGACATCTTGTTGTCTCTGGATAGTTTGATTAAGAATCATATGAGAATATAATGGGGACTAAGTATTTTTGTGTAGTAAAATTTTCTTTGTTATGATATTTTGCTCGGGACGCGCAAAAGTTTAAGTTTGGGGGTGTGTTAAGCGTTTAAAATATATAATATTTACCTCATGTTTTTAATATGATTTTGTACTTCTCAGGTATAAACATTATTAATTAAGTAATATTTTACTTTATATTTTAGTTAATTAATATTTTATTATATATGCTTAACTTTGGTGTTTCAATGCAGAAAAAGATGAATAAATTAAGCTTTGGATTTGATTGGTCATGACACTTGGCGCCACCCAATGGCTACAATGTCATGGTGTTCAATGGAGTCGAACAGTTGGAAACTTAAAGGGACATTATAATTAATTAGATTACGTCGATTTGTGAACACCCTCTTCGAATTCTTGTATCTCCACTTCTATATAAAGGGGTGGTCATTTGTTGTTGATCATATCTCATCTCTTGGCTTCGGAGTGTAGTGAAAGTAGTAGTTTTAGTTTTTGTAATTTATTTTTCTTTTATAATAAAAATTAGTTTCTTCTTTATAATGTTTTCTATTTTTATTATGGAGTAGTCTCTTATTTTCGTTCTAGAGAAGAATGGAACTTAACATGATTTAATTGAATTTATTTCAAGCTTTTACTCTTTTATTCAATCGTATTGTTTGAATTATCATATTCTTAATGCTAAGAATAGATTGATCACCTATTTCTTAGATCATGAGGTTTAATTAGATTTCGGGAGAAATTAATTAGATTAGTCATTGGTAGTTCATCATACGACGAGTCTTTTGACTTGTTTGTCGTTGTGGTCGGAAGATACACAACACCGTATGCGGTTGTAAGGCAATTCTTAATGCATTATTTTGTTGATTAATCAATTATCACCGGGAGGTAGAAATTGAGGCAAAATAATAGAAGCATGAAGGAGCGGGAGCCACCATGTCATATAATTATCCTAGATCGACAATCCGAGGGAATAAAAGATAAGAGTAAGATTTGATGAGATTAAATTCATGTTAAGGGAAATTCGACTCTAGAACGAGTTTTATAATTTTAACTTCGCCTTTAATTTAAAGATATTACTTAGATTTAGTTAAGTTGGTTGTCTTTGTTTTGTCCTTCATTTTATTCTCTTTAATTAAGTTAAGGAAATTCATCTCCTTGTGGGACGATACTCAATGTTATCATTATATTACTTGTTTCGACCATGTATACTTGCATGTTATTAAAAATAGTCTAACATGTATGAATTTGTTTTTGAATTGAAATGAATAGGGTATGACTTGCCAACATGCAGGATGATTTCTTTGGTACCAATGTTGGCAACAAGGATGGTGCAGATAAAGAGGCTTTTGTAGCAAATGAAAGTGGCAACACATTGAAAACTGCAATTAGATCATGTTCTACTACGTCTGATGGTTTTTCTTTGCCTCCTCTTCCTTGTGGACAAAATATTGATATTGATGTACATATTGACTCCCAACATAATTTGTTTTTGCCTCCTGAACTTGAGGGACTTTATATGAGTGAGAGTTATATGCCTCCTTTTACGCAGGGGTCTCTTATTAATGCGGATGATAACTCTATTCTTCCTATGGTGATATGATTCAGACTCGAAGATGATTCAGACTCTGAAGATGCTTCAGATGATGAATTAGATGATTTAGTAATAATCACTATGTAAAATTGTGCTGAACATTCAGTTTTTGGACTTATATTAATATCTTGTTGTTATTATTTGATACAACACAAATGATGATATATCAAATGTTATACTTATGACATTGGGGTATTGTGATGATAAATTGTGATGCTCTTTTATACTTGTATTAAATTATAAATTTGTGTATTTATGTGCAAAAATTATATAATTATGTATTTCAGATATTTATGTTACGAGTTGTCAAATTTTTATATATGACCAATTTGGACCGATTCAACTGAACCGATTTCTGACCGATTTAAACCTATTCCGATTCCTATTCCGATTCCATCGAAAACTAATTCCGATTCCGATTCTGATTTATGCAACTATGGTTTTCCTACAGGCTATTAATCTAACCACCGTCGGGCGGGCAATGGCACATTTTGATTGTTGCCAATTGAGTGTAGGGCCATATAGCATGCAACAGTCCCTCAACATGGGTGCCTGAATTTTGGTAACCATAGCTTTGGGCTGTCCAGGTGTAGCCGGCTGGCTTATTTCCCCCTTACAAGTAAAATATCAAAAAATTCTTCCTTTTCTAATAAAAAACTCATGATAAAATATTTAATTTTATATAATTTCCTACCATAAGTTTAATTTTTAACCCTAATGTAAAAAATAATACAATTTTTTTATATCACATACAGGTGAAAAATGACATTGATGAAAAGATTAAATAAAATTATAATTTATTTATTGAATTATTATATATTTTATTTCAGTACATTTATTTCAATTTATGAATAATTTAATTTAAATTAATTTAGTGTTAACTAATTTAAAATTTTGATGTAGTATTTCCAAATTAACAATTAATCGATTACAAATTGGTCACGTCGTCATTTAATTGTAGGTGTCTAACGTTAATATTTATTTATGGGGGGATGCTATGTTTGAAAAGAGGAGGATCACTGGATGAGTTGGGCTTAAATATGGTGAATGAATTGATTTATTTTAGGGTGCGAAGTGGTATTTTTTGGTTCCAAGGCAATAGTGTAATTAATTAATTTAATTGAAAAAATTCACGACGGGATGGGCCACATTAATTTGTGTGGGCTGTGTGAAGTTGGAGCCCAGGCCCGTTTTAGCAACGCTGATTTGAGCTTCTCTTGCGGACGGGTTAGGGTTTCTCCCAACCACTGAAGTGGGTTGTCGGTTGGTTGTTGGGAGGAGCAGGGAGTACGGAGCAGGGAGTACGGCGCAGCAGCTATGGTGTCCGGCAAGAAGACGGTGGGTTCTCTTCCCCGTTCCTATTTTCCTCCGAGCAAGCTAAGATATTTATTCCCCTATTTGATTCGGTAGTCGCTTATTTTTTTTGTGTTCCTCCTTTTTGATTCATAGAGAGAGAGGAGTGTGTGTGTGAGGATCTGTAATTATTTCGGATTAATTCAAATGTGTTTGGATGGTGCAGAAGAAGACACATGATAACATCAACACCAGGCTCGCTCTTGTCATGAAGAGCGGCAAATATACCCTTGGTTACAAAACCGTTTTGAAGACGCTTAGGAATTCCAAAGGTTTACCATCGATCTGCCCCTCTCATCGAGACGGTTTCTATGCTTTTTTATTTATTTTTCTGGATGCTCAAAGTTTCTTATATCAATGCATGGTCTCTGTATACCCGTCTTGCAGGGAAGCTGGTTATCATAGCCAGCAACTGCCCTCCTCTTAGAAGATCTGAGATCGAGTACTACGCTATGTTGGCGAAAATTGCAGTCCATCACTTCAATGGAAGTGAGTTGCATTCCTTCCAAGATGGTTCAGTTTTTGTTGTTCTGTCTGCTCGTCATTTGCCGTTGTTTGGCAACTGACCTTTCTTTGATCATCTCATTTGAAAATTCAGTTATTTTATTCTTTTATGTTCCCTTGGTATTCGCTTGATTCATCATAGGTTTGTCACCTATGTTCAATATCTCCTGGAACCATTGCTTCCGAGTGTCATCTAATCTAGTATATGGTTTTGTGGCTTCTTTCAGATAACGCTGATCTTGGTACAGCATGCGGAAAATATTTCAGGGTTGGTTGTCTGAGCATTATAGATCCAGGTAAGAAATCGTTTGATAGCGAATAGAATTCATCGGCTTACCATCCAATCCAAGGCCGCTCCTTGTTTTTACATATTGAAATGCATGGGTCGGATCAAATTGGCAAGTAAAATTAGGTCGTTCCTTTTCTTTTTCTTAAAAAAACAAAAAATATTTTTGATGGCAAGAAACGTAGTCCAAAAATATCTATACCAGATCCATTCTTTAATTAGGAATATGAATGCTAGCCAAGCTGTATTGGATATAGTAGGTATTCTCAGTGACTTGGCTATGAATATAACATATTCTCATTGTTCTTATGAAGGTGATTCGGATATAATCAAGAGCATGGCAGGAGATCAGTGAGGAGGCAAAGATTGTGATGTCCTGCGACTGCTAATCCCGTTCTACTCGTGGCGTTAAACCTCAAATTTTGATTTATTTTTTTTGCAAGTTGGGATTTTCCACTGCAGTAGACTGTCATGGCGTATTGGTAACCACGATTATTCCTTTATCTTTAATCAGTGGTACTTTATTATCTTTTCTCCCCGGCAAAGGTTGTCAATATATACGATTATTCTACATGCGAGCATTGGCTACCATTACAATACTACCTGGTTGATTTACCGAAGGATGGTGAGGTTCTACGGCGTCTTGCTTCTTGGAGTCACCCGTCACTCCGTTTGTTATCTGTTGTCGTCTTCTGCTCTTGGCGTCGATTAGTTTCCCGTCATTACCATGATATGCCCCGTGTAATGGATGCCGCTTTCAATTAACCTCTTTGGTGTTTTGATTTGACAAATTCATTTTATTCTCCTCGTGGTATAGCTTGTTTACTCATGGAGGGTCATAATCTTCTAATGACATGAATTATTCCATTAATCACTTACCCGCTTCGCCCTGTAAGCATCATTAGAAGATCTAATTAGACGCTTTCACTTTTTAAGCGCATAGTCTCAATTAGACGCGAGTAAAATTAGTTTTTCCAAGCCACTGAAATCTCTACTTGTTTCATCTCCTGGGTAGCATGTTCGACAAGCCCGTGTTACAAAAGATTGTGCTTTGTTTTGCAGTCTATTGTTTTCCATTCTATGCAATCTTCGCCAAAGCAATGCATTATATTATTTAGATTCAATCAGGAATTTTTTATTTTTGCTTTTGAGTATTCAGAATTTTTATGGAATGGTCTACGCTGTAATTATTTTGCGCCAATCATACTCGCTTGCCGTGTTTTCAGCAGTTCACCGGCACTAACCAACTAGAACACCAGACCTGTAGGCTACAAACGATGACTAAAGCGAAGCATGTAGGTATGTAACCACAGCCAAAGCAATGTAAACTGCAGATTTTATGGAAGATTTATTCCAAAACAATGTTCATGAATAGAGATCAAGATGCAGTGATGGTTGAAAAGAGTCTCGCTTCATTGAGAGCGCTTCCATCAGCCTACGCCTAGCCTGGCGAGTCAAAGATGGGAAGCCACTTCGGTAGCAGGTCTCCCCTCCATTCATAGATGGAGTTCAAATGGTTGCAGCTGGTGGGCACTGAAGAACTTGTTATTGGTAGAAACTGCATACGAGCAGAACAAAAGCAATGCCTACGAGAATGGTAGACAGAAACTTGCACCTCAATGTGCATTTGGTTGAGTTTCCGCCAACCCATGCAAAAATATCAGCAATCTACCAAAGATCTACCGCACTTAGATGGCAAAACTTCCAAACTATCGTTTTCTAGGAAAATATGCATTCACAGGATACAAGATCTCCCCCATTTGAAACGACTTTCATCCTCTTGATCTTAAAGCAAACATTGCCTACGCCCAAGAACATGTTCCACATGTAAAGGATCAAAAAGCTTCCTTTGTGCTGCGAGTATGACAATTACCAGTATTTCTTACACCCAGAATTGTCATTCAGGATATGATCAAGCAAACGGCACTGGGAATGGTATAGTATATTCCTTAATTGCACCATATCGTGCATAGCGTCTCATCCTATGTACACTCAGCTTTATTCTAGGGACCTTGCGTGCCAATGCCTTCCATATCATTTGAATAGCATCATCTTTTTGAGAAGGATACTGAAATTTGAAGTACTTCTCAATCTCCTTGAGCCTTTTCCACATGCCTGTCCATTCTTCTTTTCCAATATCTCTAATCAACTTAATGAGAAATCCTTCTTTAAAAGCATCAGAAGTGCGGACAAAGATGCAAAATTTTGAATAATCAAGAACATCTTCATATGGAAGCTCAATATCATCACTGATTATGACGGGTACACAGTGACTAACTATAGCATCAAAAAGGCGGTTAGAGGAGGGAGTATCCCCAGCAATATTGAGACAGAACTTTGAAGAATGCATCCCACGACTTGCTTCATTTACTCCATTTCGTTGAACACTGCCAAAAGAGAAATGCACATCTTTTTCATCTTTCAGAAGATAATACAGCTCTTGCCGTACAAAACCGCCCTGTCAATCAAAATTGATAACATAAATTCATGTCAAGCACAGAGAAAATTTTATTTCAATATTTTCTTCCTTGTCCATATCTTTCAGGGACGTTTTCATCAAACAAGTTGAGTATTAGGGGTGAGCTTCCTGGAAACATTAATATTAGTAGCCAATATTGCCACTCTGATAAGTATTTACTAAATCACACTTTCGTGCTGATGTCACACTAATGAACTCCAAGAAGCAATCACACAATGGGTATGGATCCATGAAATGTGAGTATTTGGTAGGCTGTAAGCTACATACATAATAAAATCATTAGTTGATGCCCCAACATTTGTGTAGTTCACCAGTTTTAGGTTTTATTAAAAGAATAAGGCCATTATTTTACTTAACTTCAACAATTAGGCAGCCTAACTTACTAGAGACAAGCTTAGCAATTTTCAGTAAAATGCAGAAAACATGAGAGAAAGTTATGGTGCATCCCTTATCCAGCAATGTATGAATAGCTGTGACTTCTCCTGCACCGCTAAAAACGTGATTGGAACAAATTTTTGAACATAAAAAAATTGGGCAGAATATAAACCAAAACACTCTAAAGGGATCAGAATTGAACCCAACATTATAATTAACATGTAAAGAAATGCAGCACACAAAAAGAAGACAAGAATTTAAAAAATGGATAGATGTACTGCCACTCACATCTTTTCTGTAGATAGCTCCCTGGAAATAAAGTAATGTTGGGCGGTAGTCAAAGCCCAATGAATCATTTGAGAGCGTCCTGATCATATGCTTGTAAGGTGCAATTACATCTTTTTCTACATTAGCAATGTTAGGCAGGTACCTACCAAAATCTGCAAGGATGAAAATTGCAGGCCAGAGTGCCATTCTGGCATCCAACATGCTATTAGGATGATGGGCCAAAATCACATGATCTTTTCCACCGGATCTCTGCCATTCTTTTTGTTTCATTAAATAGGCCACCAGCTGCTCTTGTAAGATTTTATTCTTGCTCTTTTTGGGAGGGACGGCCTTAGCAAAACGATTGTAACATAAGGAAGAAAAGAAAGGCACAAACACTAAATCAGCGTCATTAGAATTATCCACCCTCACAGCACTGCAGGGCCCAGGTCGATCTTGAAACCTTGAAGACAGAAGGTCCAGTGTAAGCCAGTACTCTATGCTATGTTGAAGATTCAATCCGCCAGGGTAAGCAGGGATGTTAGAGCGGATATCTGGCCAAATTCTCCCTTCTTCTTCCCAGTCAAGAAGCCCAAAATGAAATTCTGGAGGTAAATCATACATGAAAACTTTAAGAGCATTGTGGGGATCACAAATAACAAAATTTTGTTTATCGTCCTCTTGGCTCATCGTCACATCTGAAGCTTCTACAACTGAAGAGTCTAGCCCTCTACTTTGAGCTATAGATGACGGATTCAATCTATCAATGACAGCATTAAGCTTAGAGTTGGGAAGGATGTTGTGATCAATGAACTGGCCAGGGCCATTAGAACGCAAGACGAGGAACCAAGAGGATAGAAACAGGATTGGAGTAATGGTGAGCAGACATAAGAGATAGGTTCGCGACGAATGTCCCCCCATGGAATAAGATGCCCTTTCATGGATAGTCATACCAACTCAAAAGATCTCTACACTTTTTTCCCCTTTCCTTTCTTTATCCGACAAAAATGTTGCAGTCCCTGGCAAGCAAAGATTAAAAAATAAGAAGGATGAGAAATGAAATGAATGCATACAAAATGTGGCAACCGATATTCATCTAATATGCAGCAGAAATATCACAACATTTTTCCAATATAAACAAAGCCCTTATTGATGTTACAAGCATTTTTTAAAGTGATTCATTCAATGGTGAAAAAAGCTTTGATTGCTTGAATGAAAGAGGGAGAGAGAGTGAGTCCGCATTCTGCATTTGACGCAAATCAAATCAAATAAAAAAGACAAAAGCGCAGGAGGAGGGATCGATTGTTATAGTACAAAAAAATGAAGTATTAAAGACAGCTGAATATAAATAAATCATGATAATAATGGAGGAAGAAGATGGAAAATGATGGCCGGGATAGGAATGCCAGAACAGGAATAAGTTCGTCCAAGAATCCAACTTAGAACATGAAATGAGGAATTAGAAGTTAGGAGTCAGATGGCAAAAAAAAAGGGAAAATATTTTGACTTGGGAAATTACCAGCCAGGCAGGGAGAGGGGGAAAGGATGAGATAATAATTGAAGCAAATAAAGATGGGAAGAAAGACGCAGAGGAAGAAAGAACCAGAGTGTGGAGGGGAGGGTGCTCCTCCTCCCACGGCTGCCGTCGGTTGGCATTGCTTGGCGCCCCTTCCATCAATCGCCGTCTTTTCTCTCTTGTTACCTTTTTATCTTTATTATTTACATTATTAGGTTTAGCAGAAAATAAGAGAGAGATAGGTGGGTGGCAAAAAGAAAAGAAAAAAATTAAAAAATCATTTTTTTTCATTCTTTGCGTTGCACAGCTTTCATTCCTTCTTACATTTTTGTTTTTTTAAACATTTTTTGATAGTGAAGATATGTAGAGAGTAATAGTATTTATTCCTTATTAATATGATGCCGCCAAATCCGGCCCTATCCAACATCTCTCTTTTTTAAGTGGGGTGGCCAGTTCGGCCTGCTGGATCAGGCCTTGACGATTGGGCAAGGAGCCAAGGCCATCGTTGTCCCTCCTTTTCTGGTAAAAAGCTCGAAAGATTTTCCACTATACTGTGATATATGAGTGTGTATAAAAAGATATAAGGAGAAATCTTTTCTAATATAGTTGAGGGAAAATCACACTTACTTATAAGAAAAGGAAAGAATTCTTTATAATGTACTTCTCAAATTAGCCTCAAGTTATAACCTTCAAGCTCAATTTCTTCCAAAGTATTGACATACCTGGATCCATAAACCGCATAAAGAGGGAAATCAAGGTGATTGATAAAAACACATGCCCATGCTGAAGGAGAGTCGCCATATTTGAAACTTCTATCCGCATAGCAAATAATTTTGGATTCTACAACAATCTTTACGGGCTGCCGAGCTCTTGTAGAAGTCATTAACAGCAATGTTCTACTTGTTCATAAGATGCATTTCCTAATCATGCATAGAATTTGTCATGTTTGTAGTAAATATAATATCCGTGTTGTATGGTGTGCATGCTTTGCGAATGGTTTGGCTCATAAGTTGGCTAATTTTGTATGGTATTACAACCTGGAGGATCTCGTGTTGCCTTCTTTTGTAAGTTAATGCCTCTTATCTAAGTTAGAATCTGTCGTTTGCCTTTAAAAAAAACAAATACTTTTTTCTGAGCCATTTAAAAATTTTTTTTCCAAAGCAATGCTTGCATGTTTACCAACTTGGTTCAGGTATCTGCACGCTGGCAATATCTAACCCCTAATTACAAACAAAGTGAGATTTTCTTCCTTTGTCATGTGAGCGCTTTGCACCGTCTCTATCTAGCTTGTCGTCCCCCCTACCAATTACTTAAGAACTACTCATATGAAACTGCACCGCACTAATTAAAAGCCCCCGCCTTTAAAAAATTCCAACTTCGGTGGAGAATATCATACATTAATCAATATACAATCATATAATGTACTATATATTTCGAAGGTTAGCCATTTTAATAGTTCAAGAAGTTAGATCTCATACCAAATTGTTACACCATATATTCAGTAGTTATTCGTTAGACTACTATCGTATAAATCTTGTGGAAGTGGATCTTAACCCTCAAAGATGCTTAAGGCAGACAACTTTACTGAATTTCATACCAAGCACGCTGAATCATAATATATATGAATGCTTATATAAGCTTAAGGTTCTTAACATGAGCACTCTGAGTTACTGAAGAGGCGACACCTCCCAATAATTGAGAAGGTGATTTTACATGATGCTAATGATCATTCTAAACTATAAAAAGGGCACACCCCGCTCTAATTAAAAAAGTTGGATGTTGTGACATGCTCAAATTCTTAATCTTAATATAAGTGATTGGATTATGTATTTTAATTACTTGATGCATATGATTTGCGTTAACGTTTTGTGTTTACCTATTCTATATACCTGCGAAATGGAACACAAAGGGCATCATCAAGTGCTAGGGCATTATTCCATAGCACTTAGTCTTCACGTGGATCTTTACAAGGTATAAATCATATGCTCCTCCATCCACATTTCTTCAACACACAAGCAATTGCAACCAAATAAGGTTAGTGTACCTTTAAGTGCTCATCGATGTGTTCCAGAACTTTGAGGCTAATACACTTGATAGACAATTATTAGAGTACCCCAAAGTGCAACTCCTCCACAACAATTGTAAAACCCACGATTCGAGTTAGGGTTTTATATTCAGAACCAGTCGGTTCGACCGTTATTTTCGAGTCGAGTCAGTTTCAGAACACGTGTACTGAACCGACGCCAGTCACGTGTATGAGCTATGAGGGTCATGTGTACCCAAGTATATGATGATAACGTCATGAACGCAGCAGAACATAATGCGTTATCAAATATATGAGAGTATGCTAGTTACTTTTTTAATTTTTATATATAGTGAATCGTAGATTTAGTTTTAGGCCGTTTACCGCGTTAGAACGCGTTACTGGTAGTTTGGGTGGGTTGATAGTCCTAGAGCATATCATTATGATGTTTCGGTGATTGTTTTATTTTCTAGGATTTTTCCCGATTTTTGGATTTTTTTAGGATTTTCTACGACTTAGTTATTATTCTTGACTCGGGACGGAGTCGAGTCAAGTAGTATTTACAAGTTTGCCACCCAACCATTTCTTCTCCTCCCCCGACACTTTCCCCTTCCAAACCCTAGCCGCCCCCATTGTTTGGTGCCACCACCGTCATCGCCTTGCCACTGGGCGTCGCCGCCTAGCCCAGCCATGGCGTCGTCGTGCCGCCCCGACCAGGCCCGACCACCATCTAGCCGCCGCGATGCGAGGAAGCTGCGCCTTTGTGCCATGCTTCCGTCGCCGATCGCGTTGGCGGCAACAGTCGCCGCCGCGATCCAGCTGTAGCCTCGACACCCTCGACCACCCGGCGACCTTCCCCGACCGGAGTAGAGGCCATCGCCACCCAGGCCGGCTGGATCTAGCTACCCATCGCCGCCGGCCTTATTTTTGCCATTTTCCGGCGAGCCACCACCTTCGCTGACCATGTCAATGCGCGTCGAGCTTGCCGAGCCGGTTCTAATAGTACCCAATATGATCACTTTCCGGCCAGTAGACGTTGCCGGCGACTATTGCCGGAAAACCACTAAAGCCGCTGGAAAACTACTAGAACTTACCAGAAAATCAGATTCACAGGAATTCGCCGGATCTTCCGCGGAGCTCATCCAGTCGATCCCGATCGAACGTCGGACGCCGATGAGCGCCGAATTCAAGCTCCGAGACGCGTAACGGAACCCTAGCTGTCGCCGATTGCCGACGACGTGAGGTATAATTACCTCTGATTAGATTATTTAAAATTGATGATGATTGTTAGCATAACATGCTAGAATTGGTTAGTTGTCAGGATAAATGTATGACTGTGAATGAAATGATGATTGCATGATGCAATTAATTGAGAATGAAGGTTAAGTGATCTAATGAGGTAGATCGAGTCGGAGCATGATAATGGATCACGACATAAGTTAGAAAAACATAATAAAATTTGTATGAATAGGATGAGTTAGGATTACTTACATTTATGATTATTTGATTGTTGATTGTGATGGATGATTATTATGTTGTGTGTTGATTATATGATGAGTTTGATGCATCATTTAGTTAGCGGGCGTTAGTATTTAGTTTTGATGTGTAGGTACGGAGTAGGAGCTCACTGCCTAGGCGCGATGACACGCTTGGAGCTTCTACTAGGTCCGTTTAGGACTCAACTTTGTTTTTACTCTCTTCTATTGTATGTTTGATTTAATGCGTGTAGGGCGGGTTAAGTGGCATTTTATCGGATCTCACTTAACTCGGGCCATCTAGCCAAACAGATTTCCGGATTAATAACCCGCTCGAGGATGATTTCAAAAACAAGATCCACCACAAGTTGCCTTCGGGCTTATTATATAAATCCCTACCCAACCCTATATATATATTTATAGTTTTCGCATTTTCAATGAGACGAGAGATGGAGAAACCGATTGCACGTACTATGAGCGGATGCCGTGACTGTAACACCCCAAATCCGGTCCACGCTCGTGAACCGAACCGGCATGTTACAGGCCCCAGTTTGGTTGGCTAACCCGAACCCAACTCGTGCGGATCTAATCTCGGCGTCTTAAGAGGAAGATATTACTCGTCATGCGTGGATGAATGCACAAAATCCTAACATGATACTACATGGATGACATGTAAACTAAATTACACACCATCACATCAATATAATAATATCATAGCAAAATATAAACACTTAATCGACTGACATGTGTGCAAGCGACGACAGTGCTCCTCCGTCCAAGCTGGCTCCTCCAACTCATGATTATTACCTACATATAGTATAAAAACACGTCAGTAACAAGTGTTACTGGTCTGGAAAATAAAATAACTATAACAAGCTGGTTATGAGAGCAAAATCTCATATAAAAGAAAACATCATATACTCCACGTGAACACTCTGAAGGGCACTACTGAGGAGCCACTGGGCTGCAGATCCGGTAACATCCCGAACTTACTGATCTACTGCTGTTGATGCCGCTCTTGGTATTTTCTTCATTTTCTGGTCTCGAATCCTAAGCCCTCTCCTTACCTCCATATTTCTCTTGGCCTTGAGCACGAAGGCCAAGTACTCTCAGGCAATTGCCTTTAGTATCCTTTGAACCACAAGTCTGGACATGCACTGTACTAAACAGTACCCGTAAACCTCCACGTTCTCCGGGTGTGAGGAACTCAAACGCAGAGTTGTCAGGATCCCTCGGAAATAGAACAGTCCGCTGGCACTAATCCAAAGCCTTCTTTAACTGTCACGGCATCCGCTCATGGTACGTGCAGTCGGTTTCTCCATCTCTCATCTCACTGAAAATGCAAAAACTACTATATATATATATATATATATAGGGGTGGGTAGGGATTTATATAATAGGCCCGAAGGCAACTTGTGGTGGATTTTGTTTTCGAAATCATCCTCGAGGGATCTCATCCTTGAGGGGTTATTAATCCAGAAAACTGTTCGGTTAAATTGCCTGAGTTAAGTGGGATCCAATAAAACGCCACTTAACCCGTCCTGCAAATAATAAAATAAATATACAATAGAAAAGAGCGTAAACTAGAGACGAGTCCTGAACGGACCTGGTAGAAGCTTCAAGCGTGTCATCGTGCCTAGGCGGCGAGCTCCAACTCCGTACCTACATATCAAAACTAAATATTAACGCCCGCTAACTAAATGATGAATCAAACTCGTCATGATCAAACACACTCACAATACAACATCAACCATAACAATCAACAATTATATAATCACTTATCATGCTCTCGTTAGATCGCTTACTCTTCATTCACACTTAATCTCATCATGCAACTCATCGTTTTGTCCATAATTAAGCATTAATCACATCAATAAATCAACCCTAGCATGCTGTGCTAACAATCATCGAGTTTAAATTATAAATTCGGAGGTAATTATACCTCACGTCGTCAACAATCGGTGACGACTAGGGTTCCATCGCGCATCTCGGAGCTTGAATTCGGTGCTCATTGGCGTCTGACGTTCGATTGGGATCGACTAGATGAACTCCTCGGAAGGTCCAAGAAATTCCAGCGAATCCAATTTTCCAGCGGTTTTTTGGTAGGTTTCAATAGTTTTCCAGCAGCTTCCGGCGGTTTTTCGGTGACAGTCGCTGGCAGCGTCTACTGGCCGGAAAGTGGTCATATTGGGTACCATTGGAACCGGCTCGGTGAGCCCGACACATTCACGACGTCGACGTGTTGGCCGAGGCGGTGGTTCACCGGAAAATGGCTAAAACCGAGGCGGCGGTGGTGGGTGGCAAGATCCGGCCGGCCTGGGCAACAATGGCCTCCACTCCGGTCGGGGAAGGTCGCCGGGTGGTCGAGGGTGTCAAGGCAACCACTCGATCGTGGCGGCGATGGTCGCCAGCGGCAAAATTGGCAACCCAACCGAAAGGTAGCCGCGGTGCTAGGTGTAGCGATTGCAGCGTCACGGCGGCTTGGCAGCGACCGGGACTGGTTGGGGCGGCATGGCAACACCGTGGCGTGGGCCTGGCGACGGCGATCAACGGCAGGCCGACGTTGGCGGTGGTGGCGGCGACAAGAAAAAGGGGCGGTAATGAGGGTTTGGCGAAAAAGACGTCGAGGAAGAAAAGAAAAGGCTCAGTAGCAAAGTTGTAAATAATACTTGACTCGTGTCCGGCTCGAGTTAAGAACAATAACTAAGTCGTATTAAATCCTAAAAAAATGAAACAAAAAATCCCATAAAATCAAACAAACACCAAAACATCATAATGATATGCTCTAGAACTATCAACCCACCCAACTGCTCGTAACGCGTCCTAATGCGGTAAACGGCCTAAAACTAATTCTACGATCCACTATATATAAAAATAAAAAAACAACTGGCATACTCTTATATATTCTGATAACTCATTCTGTTCTGCTGTATTCATGACGTTATCATCATATACTTGGGTACGCATGACCCTCATAGCTCATACACGCGACCGGCGTCAGCTCGGTACACGTGTCTTGAAACTGGCTCGACTCAAAAATAACGATCGAACCGATCGGTTCTGAATATAAAACCCTAACTCGAATCGTGGGTCTTACAGTGACAATCAAAGCGGGCTCTGGATTAGTGCCTGCGGACTATTCCATTCCCGAGGGATCCTGACAACTCCGCGTTTGAGTTCCTCACACCCAGAGAATGTGGAGGTTTACAAAACTATTTAGTACAGCACATGTCCGGACTTGTGGTTCAATGGGTACTAAAGGTGACTGCCTGAGAGTACTCAACCTTCATGCTCAAGGCCAGGAGAAATATGGAGGTAAGGAGAGGGCTTAGGATTTGAGGCCAGAAAATGAAGTAAGAAAATGTCGAGAGCGACGTCAGCAGCAGCAGATCAGTAAGTTCGGGATGCTACCGGGTCTGCAGCCCAATGGCTCCTCAGTAGTGCCCTTCAGAGTGTTCACGTGGAGTATATGATGTTTTCTTTCATATGAGAGTTTGCTCTCATAGCCAACTTGTTATAGTTATTTTATTTTTCGGACCAATAACACTTGTTACTGACATGTTTTTATACTATATGTAGGTAATAATTACGAGTTGGAGGAGCCAGCTTGGACGAAGGAGCACTGTTGTCACTTGCACACATGTCAGTCGATAGAGTGGTTAATATTTTATTTATGATGCTATTATATTGTGAATGATATAAAATACTAAGACATGATAGGATATGATTAAATGCAATGAGGTGATGTTATGACGTGATGAAAAGCTAAGATATGATGACAAAAGGTGAAATGTGATCAGAGTTGCGCAATGGAAGCGTGGTGGGTTGAGACCCAAGTTTCAAAATGAGTTACAACATGTTAGATTTTATATTTTGTGTGAATGAAATTGTTTGATATATGGTTATATATATATTTGCATATGTATATTTGACAGGGTGGCCCCTAATTGCATTTTTAGGGAAAACTCTGTCCGTTATATTTCAAAATTTTTATTAATTTTTATCGGGATTGTCTTAGTGTGTACTTTGATTTGCATGTGATTCATGTAGTACCATGTTAGGGTTTGTGCATTCATCCATGCATTGAGAGTTGTATCTTCATCTTAAGACGCCAAGATTGGATCTGCATGAGTTAGGTTTGGGTTAGCCGACCCAACCGAGGCCTGTAACATGCTGGTTCGGTTCACGAGCGTGAACCGAATTTGGGGTATTACAACAATAATATAATATATACTAAAAGAAATACTCTTATGCAATCAACAATCACATAGATTTAATACGAATCGTACAAGGTTCACGGTTTAGGGCACGCACCTGCAAAATAATACAATCCAAATCCTTAATAAATAAGCTTGGAAATAACACAATGCACAATACCGCGATCCCCTGCCGTAAGCCCTCCGATTCATCCGCCTATGCTAGTCATCCAGACTACACACCCACATATATATGGGGAACACCGTCTACCAATCTAAAAATAACTATTGATAATATCAATTTGCAGATGAATGTCTTAACACCCACGGAATATCATAAGCACTTCAAAAAGTTAACATAGGGAGGTAAGCTGAGGGCAACAAGGCCAAATATCATATCATAAATGTTGGAACAATTCAACGACTTCATATATATATACACACATATATATATATAAATGCTTACGCTCTCACATCATCTATATATAACCCCTGCAATGGTATCAAGGTGGCGCAGAACTAATGTACCATAGCTTCTGGAAATACGTTGGTTTCATAGTACCCCATGTATATTATACTACTTTAGAGTGGAAGTGATACTAATGCAATCTTCATATCTCCACGTAACTCACTCTCGTAATTGTGAAATTCATAAAAATAGGTGCACATATATAATAAGCTTAGGGAGGGCTTAAATTATATGGTTTTGGATCTTCAATTTGAAAACCAACAAGAGATCTCATCATTGTAATTTTATTAAACTTATGAAAAAACTCGCTAAATGGTCAACATTAGAAGAATCAGATAAAATGTTGTCAACGCCATCCTACGTCAAAAACTCGGTTAAAATCTCACATATTGTGCCAATCAAAGGTGAAGAAGAAGAGCCCTACAGACCTAGATGAGTCAAGCTAACTCCTTGAAACCTACAAAGAGATAAAACCTCAATCAATCTGGGATCACCTCGACATGTAAAATGAGGCAAGGCCTCGGCACATGCACATACACATACACATAAAACACTCATTTATCTTAATTACTAACTTAATTGAGTGTTAAATATCATTAGAAATCCCTTAATTATGGTTTAAGGTTTCATGTACTCTTAGTGAATTATCCTATATCTAGGATTTTATTAAATGGACTTAACCAGATGGTTTTTCGGACGAACCAAGGAGTCTAAATGGGCTGAATTTGGACTAGTAGGCCTTGACACTCTAAGGCTCATGTTAATTTTTTTAACTGCTAAGGCTAACATAGTGAACAAGGCCCACTATGGTTGGGCTTAAGGTACTTGGAGCAGTGTTCCTAGGCCATGCACTAATTTTCCTAAGAGTCGTTCATGGGTTTAGAAACTCCGAATGGCCCTAGGTCAGTGAACATAGTTAGCCAACACCATGGGCTTGAGCCCAGAGAAATTTCAAGTCCAAACTCTAAGTGGTTGGGCTTGAGTGGGCACAACAATGGATGGCCTTGGCTATGTCATTTCTGGAGCTGGGGGTGTTAGGCTTGGGAAATTCTTAATTCATGAACTACTAATCCATTTGCTCCCAAATTTGGATATGATATTATTAGGATCAATCTTAAGGTGTGGGATGAATTTCATCCAAATCCATCACCATTTGACTATGTTTTCGGGTTTTACAATCGGAATCAAGGTAACACCTTGAATTTCTTCATTGTCCTGAATACTGACCTAATTAACAACCTAAATGAAGTTCACTTTGTCCCAACAATACAACATACACATCATGACATTAGGGATGCCCTTTAGGTGGTTAGATTAGGGTGCATATTTTTCTATGAAAAAGCCAACATATACAGCTATAATCATGCAAAATCACAACCCTAAAATCCAACTACAAAAGGGTGTAAAAATTAGGGAAAGGCGCGGCCAGGTCATTGTAATAGTGGAAGCTGTCATTTTTTGCCAATTTTAACACCTATACATGCTCATAGAGGCCAAAACATGTAAAACGTGCTAAATGAACCATGCAAAACTATCTGTCATGAGAAAAGTGGAACAATAATGAGTAAAAATAGATGTGTACATCATGAGATATAATAGATCTACCAAAATAGTGCATGCAACATAGCTAACTAAGGTGTAAAAAGCATAACTATTTCTCTACACCTCCAAAAATTATGTAACCAAAGCCCAAACATTCCTACGACATAACCTACATGGTAAAAATATCACTAAAATAACAACATGCAAACAACATTACAAATAATACCCTAAACTACATGACAAAGAGGTAAAGAAAGGAGTTTGGGACTAGGATGAGGTCCTTTGGGGTTCTCTACGCCAAAACCTACAACTCTTAGGGGCTTCAAGGGCTTGGAGAAGGCTAGAAAGTGGTGAGGAAGGGTGTCGGGGAAGTGGAGAAGAATGAGGAATGGTCGGACTAAAGCATCAAAGGGATGGGGAGAACAAGGGCCTTTTTACAAAATTGGAAAAGGCTCCAATGCAAGGGCACTCTCTTAGTGCCTTTGCGTTGGCCCTTATCAAGCCTACTGGCCCAGGTGCGTGCTTGGTGAACCAATCCACACTTAAGGTTTGGTTCAAACTCTCGAGCGTAAGGGCGGTGGTGCAACACCTTTGTGTACTCAGCGGCCTCTAGTATTAATTAGTTTTAATGGCTTTGAAAAAAACTAGTTTAAATGTTTTTTTATACGTTGATTTTGTTTTTAATTTCTTCATCTTTACTTTGGATTTATGAAAATTTAATAAAATGATATAAATTTTTTAATATAATATTTGATTACTAGTCATAATTTAAAATAATTATTTTAATCACAAAGTGCCCAATGATGAAAATTAAATACCATACTTGGTGCACCAACATCTAATAGATAATTATTTTCTACATTTCTTCTAACTATATATTTAACTCTTCCTTTTTTTTTTTTAAATCTCCAAGTTCAATAACTCGTTAAACAGAAAAATACTATTACCTCTTAGTTATTTATACCTTTTGAGATGACAATCTTTGGAAAAAAATCTTTTTCCTTTCAAAAGAACAAATATTTTAAAAGATATAGTTGGCATATTTAGGAGGAAATGTGACAATGCGACAACTCTTAAAGAGAGGGTGATAAAGAAAATGTGCATCCCCTTAAAAGGGATCTGTATCCTTTAGAAAGGGTGCATATTTTTAAAATGGGTAGGATGCTCTTTAGAAAAAGGTGCATAATCTTTATAATTATCATGCCTTTTAAGGGGCACCCTCTTAGAATCAACTACGTCCTACATGACCACTTAGAATAAATTTTGTGAATATATTCATAGAGAATAAATGTGGTAAAAATTCTTTGGAATCTTATTAGTAGTAGGAGAATTACAAATGGGATGTGGTTTATTTATGTTTTTCCTGCAACAAAATTGGAGCTGTTATGGCTAAAGAAATGTTCAAAAAAAGAAGGCATCAATGAAGCAATTCTATGTTTCTTGTTGGTAAAAATTATATATATATATATATATATATAACTTGGAACAGGGAATAATTGGGACATACAGAGTTTCATTCATTTTTTGCGTTATGTTCATAATGTCGCAATTAATTAAGTGGGGTAAATAACCAGCAGGCACTATCATCAAATTATCAATCCCACTCCTCTGCTTTTCTAATGTGCTGCATGGGGCCGGGCAGGTTCAAGAACCTTGTTTGTCTTGTGTACTCTAAATGTGTATATCCCTACACCGTTCTCGGACATGTCATCGATCGACAAATGAGAGGCTAGAAGGAAAGTATGTATGTTCCAAAGTTATCTCTTTCTTTTGCCGTTCTTTTCTTTGTGTGGGTGTGCATGTCATCAGCATGTGCAAAAGCGCCTTTATATATAAAAAAATAATAAATGGATGGGAATCGAAGATATAGAATTAGAAATCAAGAAGGCGCCAATGAGAAGGGGCGGGCTGCAGTGGTACTGGGGCTACCAACAATGATTAACATATACAACAACTGCAACGGGGTGTCACTTTGCATGATGTGGATGATATATGAATCACATTATATATCACCATGCGCTCCAATCTGTGGATAAACTCTAGGTGATGGCTTAATTAGGTGCCATCATTTAGGCTGGCTCATCTCGAGACATGTAGGCCATGCATTAATATCCTCTGTTACTTTAATTAAAAAAGAAGAAGCAATATCAGTGATCAGACCATATATATGTGTGTGCATGCATGGCACATATATCATTTGATTGATGATCTGTAGCACCCCAAAAGGAGCTCATACTTGATCTCCATTATTATTTCAACCAAACTTGTGAATGAACCTACCCCTTCTATCTCACGATCGTGGAGCTGGTTCTGGGGCCTAATTCATTTTGTAAGCTTACGTAATCGTTAAAATATTAATCCACAGAGATAGATAGCTAGCCTTGTAGGATAATCTTAACAAGCGGATTCACTTAATAATATGGATAATATTAACAATTAAGCTTACTAATATTTATATGCACGTCTGTGACCATCCCCTTTACCTTAATTAGAACGCGACATGTATCTATAATATGAAATAATAGGACTGGAAGAGATCGCTCCAATTGATTAGTACTGTTTTCCTTTGAATTATTGTAAGCGACCTTGTGCTTGCGGGCACCCATTCAGTTTCTTCGCTTGATGATCTACACCAAAAACATAAATCTACCTGCCCTATGCAACTGGGCAATATATTGGCCAGCTAGATGGAGCTCGTGAAGAAACAAGATCAGCTCAATATGTAGGTATAGGCGTTTTGAGAGTATATATACATGATGTATACGTATATAAAATTTCTCCGGCCTCTAGCTAGCTTGCTGATCAGCTTTAATTTCTAGCTCCTCCTTCTTCAGTCACATGATCAGCAGGTCCCCCGGGAGCCCTGAACAGAAGAACAGAAAATCAGAGTTAGCTGGCACCTTTAACGAATTAGAAGAGAACAAATTAAGCAGAGTGTTGCAGCAGGCGCAATTGGAGATCAGAAAAAACGCATAAGGAAGTTGAGCAGGCGTGTGCAGGCTTTGCGCTCTTAATATTTTAGTATGAAGGGCCAGGAAGAAGCAAGGAAGGATTCAAATGGTTTTCAACAACTGGTGCAGAGAGTAAGTTTAGAGAGGGGAGTAAGATACAGAGAATGCAGGAAAAATCATGCTGCTACCATTGGTGGGTATGCTGTTGATGGGTGCAGGGAATTCATGGCATCTGGAGAAGAAGGTACAGCTGCCTTCCTCAGGTGTGCTGCTTGCAACTGTCACAGGAATTTTCATAGGAAAGAGGTTGAGGTTGAATTAGAGTTGTGTGATTGTTCTTCTGATTCAACTCTCACAAACGCATTCCATACATGATATGTAGCGGCCTCAATTCAAATGGGTATGTCAAATCTATAGCTTTTAACGTCTCTCTTTTTTTTTCAAGATTGCTTCATTAATTATTGAAGTTTGTGTTTTTATTGTAAAGTTTGTTTGATGATCTGCAGATTGCAAAACTATATGTTATGTGTATGTATATATATATGCAGCTGTTTTCATAGTATGTACTTTGGTGTTATATCATCCTATTTCTGAGTACAGATTTCGCTTGTATATGTTGCAAATTCTGAATTGAGAATGCGCATCTCGGCTGGTAATAATACTTCAGCTTGATGGTTACTGGAAAGTTATATACTCAGAAGTATCTGTTTAATTTCTTAATCAGGAACCTTGTTCTTTTGCTTTCAAGATGACGAGGAGTCGAGAAGGGCATCAGTTTATGACTTGTGCACGTAATGAATTGTGATGGTAAAAAATATATATGATACGTTTAGGTTATTCATTTAAAATACATAAAATACAATTAAATATACAGTTAGAAGGTACGTAGGATGCTCATTAATATCATCAACCACATTATATACGTGGAAAGTTAATGGAAAAGATAGTAATTGAAGAAATAAATAAATAAATAAATAAATAAATAAATATATATATATATATATATATAGTTATATAGTTATATGTGGAGCACAGTTTAAAAGTACGTGTAATACGGGTAGAATTCCAAATCCATATTTATTTTTTATTAAGATAAAGTAAAAGAGAATCTTAATTAAATAAGGATGCAAATCCATATTTATTTTTTATAAAGATAAACTAAAAGAGAAGCTTAATTAAATAAGGATGGATTGGTTAGAATTCTTTTTGGGTAGAAGTCTAGTATTATTTAGTTGTGAACAAGACCACCCCACATATACATGCGAGTTTTTTAGGCACATATATATTTGGGAGAGTTGAGGTTCTCTTCTCGTAGGAGTTTCGTGATGGATACTTTGGGGATTTAGATTCTGGAAAACTGATTTCTCTCCTGGTTTGTGAAGTGGCATTCATTAATTGATCCATTCCACTATATCGTACTATGTTTTCATTATATAACCAGATTTACATGCTATCCCATGGGACGTCCATGAGGACGCACACACCTGACCGTTGATGATCGCGATCATCAACAAACACCGTCGAATGCATATTCCAAGTGCGTCGGTAAGGGTGGACACAATGCCCGCCCATAGTCATACGTAGTAGTACGTCAAAATTAACTAGTACGTCAGAATTAATTAGGCATCAGTAATTAATTATATTAATTATAAAATTATATACTTGGACTAGAGCTGGAAGCCGAAAAATGATACGTAGAAACATACTAAAACTGTATTAATTTAATACTATCATTTTACTAATTGTCTGACCTGCTGAGTAATGATGTGTTAGATGTATGCATTTTCACAAAAGTGGCATGCACATGAATATATATATATATATATATATATATATATTTATATATATTTATTTATATATAAAACTTTTTCGGTGCGTACTCTGATAATTAATTAGTGGCCCTCCTAAATTGCTTTTTAATTTGGCTTCCTAACTTTAAGTTGGGCGTTGCACTTCATGCTTGCGTAATGTACGGTCTGGTTTACATTCAAAAAGAATGAGCCATCTAATTATTCAATCAAGAGAATAAATTAATTCTTGATATTAATATCAATCATGAAAATAAGTCATGCATCTTTACAATTTTAGGGGTATTGCCCAATTTTATAGGGGTTGAGTGAAGTGTTATTATCACAACTAATTAAGTATATATTATAGTTTTAAAATTCTTTTTTAACTCAAAAAACTCTTTAAGTAAACTCGACTCTATAAATTACCGAGTCAAATTCTATCGATGACTTTATATTGATTGATACACTAACCGACCTCCCGAATCATCTTATAAAAGTTATAAAAATATATTATTATTTTTAGATTAGTTAAATTAATATTTTCAAGTAATATAAATCATGTATTAATCAAATTCAAGTGTCAAAAAAGTGATATATACTAATTGCACATGACATTATATTTACATAATTAAAATTTATATTAAATCACTTTGAATCAACTTGGACTCGACTCCAAGTTAACTCCACTCTATAACATATTGAGTCAAGTATGAATTTTGAATTTTTAAACTATGGTAGGTATAATTAATGATGAAGCAGTGCAATGAGTGAATAGATTATTAATTCATATATTACTTATTAATTAAACATAAACATATAATGAAGCTGATGACTACCTAGTTTTTTTTTGTTTCTTGTCAAGGGAACATGGTTAATTTACAAGTCAATTGGTTTTTTGGTTGGCAATTGTTTTATATGAAATCATGAATAGGTGCATGGCGGGAGAGCTCCGTCATCTTTGTCAAATTAAACTATGCATGCGAGTTAAAATACTCCCCAGTATAAGTGACGGTGTCGGAAGTCGAGGTTGTTCATATATATTTATTGCATAATTTTAAATCTCACTTTTATTGAAAAATCCCATAAAAGATTCTATTTCATGGTTTCCCGAGTTAAATTCTACAAATGGCTTTCCTATTGACAAAATTTATGATTGGCTCTCCGAATCACCCAGAGTCTTCTTCTAGAGTCTTTTTAGTTGACAATTGTTTTATATTAAATCATGAGTAGGTGCATGGCCTGTGAGTTTTGTCATCTCTATCAAATAAAACTATGCATGCATGTTAAACTACTCCCTAGTATAAGTGGTGGTGCAGGAAGTTGATGTTATTCATATATATTTATCGCATAGTTTTAAATCTCACTTTTATTGAAAAATCCCATAATCGATTCCATTTCATGGTTTCCCGAGTTAAATTCACGAATGGCCCTCCGAGTCACCCACATTCTTCTTGAGCCTTTCTGAATCAAGAAAAAATTTGGAAAATGGATTATTTTTTATTTAGCATAGTTAAATTAATAATTTAAAATAACACAAATCATACATTTATCAATTTCAAGTGTCAAAACAAACAATATCTACTAATTTGATATATTCTTTTGCTTGATATATTGAAAAAATTGAAACAAAAAAATTTCAATTCTTACGTTGTCAAGTTAATATATAATAAAATATAATATTTGCATGTGGGTGTTTTGGGTTACACCATCCAAGTTTATCCATAAGTTCTTATTGAGTTTTCAAGTTAACATATAATAGAATATATAATTTCGTGCATACGGGTTCCTCAAGTTATGGGAACATAATTTTTTTATAAGTTTTTATTTGGTTTTCAAGTTAATATATAATAAAAAATAAAACTTCATGCTAATGGGCTTTTCACAGTACACCGACCGAGTTTCTTTATAAGTTTTAATTAGGTTTTCAGGTTAATATATAATAGAAGATAAAATTTAATACATGTGGGTGTTTTGTGTTACATTATCCAAATTTCTTTATAAGTTCTCATTGAGTTTTCAAGTTAATATATAATAGAATATATAATTTTATACATGTGGGTTTTTTGGGTTATACAATCCAAGTTTATCTATAAGTTCTTATTTTGTTTTCAAGTTCATAAATAATGAAATAAATAATTTTGTACATGTGGGTTTTTTATATTATACCATCTGAGTTTCTCTATAAATTCTTATTAAGTTTTCAACTTAATATATAATTTTGTGCACGTAGGTTTTTTGGGGTTAAACCATTTGAGTTTCTCTATAAATTCTTATTAAGTTTTCAAGTTAGTATATAATAGAATATATAATTTTGTGTACATGAGCTTTTCGGGTTACACCATCTAAGTTTATCTACAAGTTCTTATTGAGTTTTAAAGTTAATATATAATAGAATATATATTATTATGTATGATAGTTTTTCAAGTTATACTATGTGAGTGTCTATGTTAGTTCTTATTGAGTTTTTAAATTAATATATCATAAAAGATAAAAATTAGTGTTGAGTTTTTCGAATTATGCCAGTGAGTCCCACAATGAGTGCTTAGTAGATTCTACTTTTGTTGGAAACAAATTTAAATTTTTTATTTGTTGAAATAGTTAGTGGAAGTTCAACTAGGTTCCAAGTGATTCAATCAAAACAGACATAAATAAGGCACAAAAATACAGGGCATAACTAAAAATTTTCTAAATATATATCCACCAGAATTATGTGTTCTAATAAACACTATTTTAGTCTAGGTACCTCATCCAGAATGTGATCCATAATTACACGAGATTATGCTTGTTGATTAAGTCTCAATTAAATTAAATTAAGTGAAAGGAGAAGTAGATTATTTCTATACGCTAGTTTCTCCATATATGGCTGATCTGACGTGCACTTACTAGTCGGTGGCTAGGCCCTAGATCCAGGACAAAGCTGAGACATCAGTGAATGCATCCTCGACTTCAATATCGTTTTTGTTTTTAGCATCGTGCAGTCCACCCTTTAATCTTTTTACCCATAATTAATTGTCTACCGGTATAACTCATGTTTTTTTATTAAAAAAAGGACTTAGGATCTGGGAAGTTTTTTTTGGCGATCTGCGAAGTGTTGAATAAAAAAATTTTAATTTTAACTAAATTACACAGATAATAAAAATCATTATTAATATAACTTTCTTTAAATTAAATTATCAAGAAAATAAAATTTAATAATAAAAGCATACTTGAATCCATATAAAACGATTCTTAACATCTTTAAGTTTGATTTTTTAAATTCAGCACCGGTTCTCTAAAGCTAGAGTTTTTGGATGACGGGATATTAGAAAAAAAAATACGGTGCAAATTCAAAGATCATAAATGTATTTATTCTTATAATCATATTTATCCTTATCTTTCATAACTTAAATCTATAAATGGATTTCTTTAATTTGTAAATAATATTCTTTAAATCTCCCGATACAAAGTTTTCTAGTTATATCATATAAATTATTTTATCAATATCACCATTTAGAAATGCAGTCTTTACATCTATCTGATGTAACTTAAGGTCAAAGTATGCTACTAATGTCATAATTATTATGAACGAGTCTTTCGATGAAATTAGAGAGAAAGTATCATTATAATCGATGTTTTCCTTTGGAGTAAAGCCTTTTGCAATGACACAAACCTTATATCTTTCTACATCACATTTCAAATCCCTCTTGGTTTAAATATTCATTTATAACTAATAGGTTTCGTACCTGCAGGCAATGAAATAAGATTTCAAACATCATTAGCTTTCATGGACTTTACCTCTTCATCCATGACATCAATCCATTTTTGAGAATTAGAACTCTTCATGACTTGATAAAAATTGATTAGATCATCTTCTACCATTCTAATGTTATCCTCATGTTCTTGGAAAAAGATGATATAATCATCTGAAATTATACTTCTCTTTTCTCTTATGGATTTCCTCAGTAGCATTTACTCTTGAAGTTATTAAATTTGCTCTTCAGGTATAACTTGATTAGGGAGATTCTCGACATTGTCTTATAATTTTGATATTGTTTCTTGAACAACATCAAAATTTTGATCCTGATTATTATTAAGAATAATCAAGGGAAGAGAATCAGATTCTTCAAAGACAAAGTCTCTAACTCACAGCTCACGTGGATGGGCCCCAATATCGGCTTTAATGTGCTCACCCTACACATTCA
Organism: Piper betle; assembly: GCA_033002965.1. Taxonomy (NCBI): domain Eukaryota; kingdom Viridiplantae; phylum Streptophyta; class Magnoliopsida; order Piperales; family Piperaceae; genus Piper; species Piper betle. Next base: position 74,613 of record JAURVB010012231.1, on the reverse strand, counting down.
GAAACTGAAGTGTCATTCAATAGGCTCTAATGCATTTAGAGACAATTAATTGTACGAGAGAGGTAATTTACTATTTACATATAAGTGGGATGAATTTAATGTAGAGTAAGTTTAGTACCATTAATAGTTAATATAGGAATATCCACGACATTTAAATCTAATTATTTATCTATATCATATAGTTATATTTTTTTCATAATTTACACATAATTGCTTTCATCATCCGACTACTCTTTTAAGAAAAATAATCGGTTAAAGTCTTACAACCAATGTTGGTTATACGATCTAATAAATGATTTAGATAAATATAGATAAAAGTATTCGCTTATTTTTAAAATAATAAAATTATCATAAGTATAGTTAATAAATTGGTGATTTGGTAAAAACCGATTGAGTCATACAATAATATTAGTCATAAAGTCTTATAACATATTATCACTTTCTTGTAATCCAATAACTCACATTAAATATAACTAACACAAAATATCACGTGATGTTAATATTAATTTTTCTCTTTACATGTGGGAATGAGAGAATGTATTGATTTTAAGATAGTGGCAAGAATGCCTCATTTGGTTTGATTTACTTTTTGAGGAGAAATACCATAAATTACCATGTTCAAATTTTTATATCATAAATATCCAAAAGGTAAAACTTTTATAAGATATAGTCAAATTTTCAATTTTTATTTCACGTATAGCCGAATTATGTATTTTAAGTACATTTGACTTATAATTTTTATTTTATTAACATAAATACACTTAATTTTACTTTAATTTTTTAAACATATTTTTCTCATAATGAATTTTTCACATATTTTTCAAACATATTTTTTGCCAAGGTTAAACTTTATTGACAAAATTTCTTAAAGAAATAAGAGTGAAATATAAAAAAACTCATGAACACTAATAAAGGAATTTCGAAAATATAAAAAATTTAAATGTAAGTTGATTATAATAACTCAAAAATTAATCTCGTATTTAATATTTTTTAAGATAAAATTTAATATATATATATATATATATATATATATATATATATATATATAGGGCCGCTATGGTGCGCTGCCCTCTTTTGGCAGCGCACCATGCGGCGCCAAATACTGGGCCGCTGGATTGCAATCCAGCGGCCCAGATTTGATGGGCCCTCAGACCCGCCCAAGACCCACCCAAGACCTGCCCGACCGTCCGTCCGCCCGCCGATCGACCACCCTCGTCCTTCCCCCCCCCCATTAATAGTTAATATTTACATATAAGTGGGATGAATTTAATGTAGAGTAAGTTTAGTACCATTAATAGTTAATATAGGAATATCAACGACATTTAAATCTAATTATTTATCTATATCATATAGTTATATTTTTTCATAATTTACACATAATTGCTTTCATCATCCGACTACTCTTTTAAGAAAAATAATCGGTTAAAGTCTTACAACCAATGTTGGTTATACGATCTAATAAATGATTTAGATAAATATAGATAAAAGTATTCGCTTATTTTTAAAATAATAAAATTATCATAAGTATAGTTAATAAATTGGTGATTTGGTAAAAACCGATTGAGTCATACAATAATATTAGTCATAAAGTCTTATAACATATTATCACTTTCTTGTAATCCAATAACTCACATTAAATATAACTAACACAAAATATCACGTGATGTTAATATTAATTTTTCTCTTTACATGTGGGAATGAGAGAATGTATTGATTTTAAGATAGTGGCAAGAATGCCTCATTTGGTTTGATTTACTTTTTTGAGGAGAAATACCATAAATTACCATGTTCAAATTTTTTATATCACAAATATCCAAAAGGTAAAACTTTTATAAGATATAGTCAAATTTTCAATTTTTATTTCACGTATAGCCGAATTATGTATTTTAAGTACATTTGACTTATAATTTTTATTTTATTAACATAAATACACTTAATTTTACTTTAATTTTTTAAAACATATTTTTCTCATAATGAATTTTTCACATATTTTTCAAACATATTTTTTGCCAAGGTTAAACTTTATTGACAAAATTTCTTAAAGAAATAAGAGTGAAATATAAAAAAACTCATGAACACTAATAAAGGAATTTCGAAAATATAAAAAATTTAAATGTAAGTTGATTATAATAACTCAAAAATTAATCTCGTATTTAATATTTTTTAAGATAAAATTTAATATATATATATATATATATATATATATATATATATATAGGGCCGCTATGGTGCGCTGCCCTCTTTTGGCAGCGCACCATGCGGCGCCAAATCTGGGCCGCTGGATTGAAATCCAGCGGCCCAGATTTGATAGGCCCTCAGACCCGCCCAAGACCCACCCAAGACCTGCCCGACCGTCCGTCCGCCCGCCGCCCGCCGCGCCCATCCGCCCGTCGACCACCCTCGTCCCCCCCACCGGCGCCCCCCGGCCAGCCGCGGCCCCGCCCGACAGCGCTGCCCGCTCGACCCTGCCCGCCACCCTGCGGCCAACCACCCCCGCCGTGGCTCCCGGGCAAGCTCCGCCCGTCCGACCCCGCCCGCCGCCCTGCGATCGACCCGCCCCCCCGTCATGGCTCCCCCGGACAGTGCTGCCCGCTCGACCCCGCCGCCGCCCTGTGTCGGAGGGGTGGGCGGCTTGGGGGGCCACGGCGAGGGGGCGGGCGGGACTTGGGTCTCCGCGGCTTGGGGCGGACCGGCGGGCTGCGGTGGGGTGGTGAGCTTGTCGGTCGCGGTGGCGGGCCGGGCGCAGGGCCGCGGGCGGCGCTTGCCAGGGAAACCGCGGCGGCGGGGGGTTCGGTCGCAGGGCGGCGACGGGGTGGAGCGGGCTGCGCTGTCCGGCGGGCGGCATCGGACGGGCAGCGGGTTCGGGCATGCAGGCAGTCGGACAGGGTTAGACGGGTCGGATGAATTGGGTGTGGATTTGAGGCCCGTGGGCCGTGCGGCTGCTGCAAAAATGTTGCAGCGCACTGCAGCATTTATATATATATAAAATGTGAAAATGTGATTAGTGATTGGGTACATGGACAAAATACAAGGAAGCACGACGGAAGTAGGGATGGTGTCAAGTAGAGGTAGCAGGTCGCCAAAAATTTGTGGCAAAGATCGAAAGTGTCGGCAGCAGAAATGTCCCCACAGTGGAAGGTCAGTGGGAGCACTAGGAGGCGTACAAGCTTTCAGGATAGTCGTTGATAGCTGAAAACTTAAAAGGGGAAGGCTTCGGGAGAACAGAAAGAAAAGAAAAATGAAACAGAAAGGGGTGGGGAGGAGGGGGAGGGGCAGAGAAGGGGTAGGTAGGGGGAAAAGGTCAGAAAAGAAGGGGAAGGAAGGTTTGGGGGAAAAGGGAAACGGAAGAAAGAGGAAAAGAAAGGTAAGGGGGAGAAAAGAGGGAAGGGAATAATTATTTTTTATTAATTATTTTTAATCAATTTATTTTATATCAACTTTTTTTAATCTCCTCATTTTAATCAATTTATTTCTTAATCAAAATATCAAACTTACTAATTGAGTTGTAAGAAATATGTCATTGATGGTGACAATTATATTATCGATGACAATTGCAAGTTTTATAAAATGTCATTAACGTTAGTGTTGTTGATAATATATGCAAAATGTTTTAAAATTGACATACAAAATAATTTTAAGGTGACAAAGTATTCCATGTTGAATACCAATTAAGTGGAGTAATTGGCACATATATATCATTCACTTATAGTGCTAAAATTGTCATTGATGGTTCTATGGGGTCTCGTTAATTATCATTGATGATATTTACACATAAATGACATTAAATATATTGGTGTCTTTGATGATATCTACAAATTTTACAAAATGACTATAATTTTTTGCTACAAAATAGCATGCTTACGTTACTAACTAAACTTTTAAGTCTCAAAAGTGAGTCGATGGTAATATTGAGAGAGTCAATGCATATCTCATAAAATGTCATTGGTGATATTTTTTAGAAGTGTGTAGTTGATGATAATTACACGTTATGTAACTGATTTGTTATTATTGTCCTTCATGATCTTTAAAAATATTACAAGATAATCATATGAAATGAATTTCAACCTACAAAATGCTTCATACATAATACCAACTAAGATGAGTATTTATTGTAAGAGGTGTGCTTCTTATGATGCAAAAGTGCTGTTGATGATACATAAAAGATTTATAAAATGCCATTTTTGGTATTTATGCATTGTTCTCAACTGATCATCGGCTGTCCTTCGTGACATAAAAAATAATAAATGAGCTTAATGAATCAATTTCTACCACAAAATATTTTCAGATAATACCACCTAAACTGATTAATTTTATTGTCAAAAGTATGTCGTTGATAGTATTCAAAGCGTCTTTCGCTGGTGATAAAATAATATTACTGGTACAAAAATTTTAACATGCGAACGAATCCGCCTGTGCACAAGCCGTTAGATTTGTCAATTAGCATTAGTGGCTCTTCATTTAAGTATATCAGTACAATTTTTCCCTTATTCAGATGCTTTCGTTTATCATGGGACAAGCAAATTGATTTATCTACAAGAAAACTAGAGGCGCCACCGCTGATGGAAGAATCCCAGTGGTTGAAAAAGCGCCGTCAGGCTCGCCGCCTTATCGCCCTCCGTTTTGTCAGATGCTGCATATTCGTGGCTGTGTGAGGTGAAGGTAGGCCAGGCCAACGTCAAGCATGTCAGAGTCCGTGACATCAATGAAGTCGATGGCCGGGTCGGAGACGGACTTGACCACTACTTTGAGGGCAGTAGTTTCCTGCGCCGCCACCATAATCGTCGGACTGGTTGTTGATGCCATTTTTGAGGAATTGATCAATGAGGTAGCCGTGTGGGTGCCATGGTTCTTGACGCCTTCCAACTGCCCCAGACAGCGTTTACAATAGCGAGGCAAATGTGGGCGATGACGGGGGATGTCGCTGGAAGCTAGGCGCCAGGGGGTGCTAAGATGGCTTCGTCGGTGATTGGAACACTCATCAACAATGACGACAATTTATTATCAGCAATTGAATAGAAGTAAAAAATTCCACCTTTTCTTCTAGTGTGGCTCAAGTCATAGCTCGGCCTTTAGCGTGGTCTGTGTCGATTACTTTCTTCCTTGGCACCTGTTTTGTGTATATCCTTGTGTACTGCAGCAATTTGTTTATAGATTTACTACATTAATCTGCTTACAGATTTTAATTTTGTCATGGAAAAGGAAAAAAATGGTTTGTTTTTTCAACCATAAAACTGCACTAAGAATTGGAAGAGGACAAGAAGTGTCGGGGGGCACGAGGAAAGTTGCTGGTGGGTTGTTCTCATCGGCAAAGGGTGCCAACCTTGAGAAACGATCAAGGGTAAAGTAAGAACAAATTTAATAAACACAGTAAAATACATGCATCCGTAGATGTGATCGGCTTATTTTTTATCCAATGGACGAGCAAGCGCACCACAATAATTACTTGTGGCCATGTTCGCAGGTGAAATGTGTATTTGATGACATTTAGAAAATATTACAAAATGTTCATAGAAAATGATTTTTATCCCCCTTCTCTATGTGATCTTATAATACCAACTAAGCTTAAAATTTGTTAAACTATGCCATTGATAGTATTGAAAGTATCAAGGATGACATCTAATTGTCTTATAAAATATCGTTCATGACATTTATATGTTGTGTAAATAATCTATTATTGCCTACATACATAAAATATAATAAAGTAAGAATAAAAAAATAAAATTCAATAATTGGCTTCGCGGTGAAGGTGCAAGATGGAGATCAGGCAGCAACAAGGATCCAACAGCCCTTCACGACGGCAACATGACCAGCAATGTGGCACGACGACTCCCTCCTTGGCTAGCAGCGATAGTAAGCTGTGTTGAGGCTTCCGACGAGGTGGCAGTGATGATCCAAGGTGGTAGTCGGCAAAGCATCAAGCGGCTGCAACTAACAAGGCAGGGCAGCACCTTGTCAATAGCTTCTTCTGGACGTGGTTCTGCATGGGCAGCGGGTTTTCTCTTCTTGGCGGTGACATGGCAACGAGGGGAAACTCCGGCAGCTACTGCTCCAGGAAGAAGTCCAACAACGTCAGTGGCAGTCCAGGAGTGGGCCAAGTTGGCTTGTGGAAGACCTCCGGCGAGCGTGGTCGCAGCACAAGACTCCGCAAAATTGGCAAAGACGAGCAGGGACGGTTGCCCTTTTCTCCTCGGCAAGCAGCAAGGTAGTAGTACTTCAGTAAGGTGGTGATATGGCAATAAAGCAAGGTGTTTGGTACCATTGTGTAGATTTTGGGGCAAGATGATGATAATTTGAAGAAGGATAGGGGTGAAGAGTGAGGATGGAGGATTAATGAGAGAAGTTAAGAAATTAGAAGAAGTCGGGTTAGAAGAGGAGGAAGGAGAAGGAAGGAAAAGAAGAAGATGAGATTGAAGGAATAGAGGAAGAGGAGAAGAAAAGAGCAAGAGATGGGATCAGTTGATGATTTTCATTCATCTCCAATGTGTACATTTATTTGGCTTATATAGTCTTGATTACCATGTATTTGAGATCAACTAATTCAAAATAAAAATACATGTTGTTTTAATGTTTAAATTTGAAAAGCTCCAACTAATAAACTAACCCATCTAAATTTACTTATCACCTAAATGTCTCCGGAGTGGTGAGGCCAGCAGATCTCCGGTTCTCGTCATGGCGGCGCGTCTCCAATGATGTAGCAGGTGGCAGCAAGGCTTCAACCAGGTCCGGCTCTTCCCTCGCATGAGCAGCAGTGTGGTGTGAAGGTACAGGCTCCAAAGGTGCTTCACGGCGGCGAGGCTCGAAGGCAGCAGAGTGGTAGACGGCTTGGAAAGACGTGGAAATTCACCGCAGCAGACGTAGGCAAGCATGCACCACGGGGAAGGGGAAGTGCTCCTCTGATTCCAACTTATTTGAGTAGGGAGTGGTCTACACTTCTTCTAGCCAAGTTGTTGCAACCATGGTTGCATGAATCGGAATCGGAATCGGAATCTGGAATCGGTTTTTTGAGGAGTCGGAATCGGAATCGGAATTGGTATGAATCGGTCAAGAATCGGTTCAGTTGAATCGGTCCAAATTAATTTAATCGGTCATATATAATAATTTGATAATTTATAATATAAATATATTAAAATTGGGTATTGATGTTATTTTAATATTATTCTGCGTATTATAGTTTCTGATATTTTTAAATATTTTTTAAGATTTTTTTAAAATTATTTAGAATTAATTATTATTTTTGACTCGAGTTAGACTCGAGTCAACTTTTAATTACGAGAATGCCACTCTTTACCCCTCCCCCGCCGCCGCCGCCGGCCCGGTCGGCGGCGAGTCTCGCGGCGGCGATGTCGGAGGATGTCGGCAGTCCGGTCGGGCGAATAGTCGGCGGCCTGCAGCCGGTAATGAGTCGGCGGCGATTCGTGCATCACAGCCCGATTCGGTCCGGCCACACGTCGGCGGCGACGTTGCGAGGTCGGCGGCGAGGTCGGTAACCTGGTCGGCGGCGAGCCCGGAGTCGGGGAGCACGGCGGAGGGCGGAAACGGGGCGGCGGCGGGCGGACGAGCGGCGGCGACGTGGGGAGAGCGGGTTTGATTTTAGGTTTTTAAAATCCAAATTACCATTTTACCCATGCTTAAATAATTTAATAAAAATCATACCTAAGGTATTTTAGTAATTTCATAAAAAACCGATTCCGATTTAAATCGGCCGATTCCGATTCCGAGTTAAATCGGTCGGAATCGGCCGAATTCGGCCGATTCCGAGGCCGATTCGGGGCCGACCGAGTCGGCCCCAAAATCGGATCGGCGCAATGCCGATCCGATTTAAATCGGCCGATTCCGCACGGAATCGGCTGATTCGTGCATCATGGGTTGCAACTAACAACTCCTACAAATCTCAATTTTGATTATAACAACAAAATCCCTATTTTATGAAGATTTTTCGAAACCACCGATCTTCGAATACACGGGCTCCCCTATATGGGCTTGCTTGATAAAAATTATCCGTCTCCATATGCAGGGTTACTGCACTTAATTGGACCTGCATTTTAGTAATAAAGCGGGCTTCAAATATTTTAACTTGGACCGATTGATTTTTTGGGCCGAAAAATTTTGAATCTACGCTAGCCCCCTCACTGATGATCTACATGTGTTGAGTAAAGATTCATCCGTGAAAATAATGAAAAGTACGTAGCATGATAAAAAGGTCAACCTGTCGAGTTTGAACTTCGATTTTTTTTTTTGGTTTTTTATTTTTTGAACTAAATTAATGCAAAAGTATTTACGTGAGTGACCCCTCCCGGGTCAAAACTGACCCTTGGCAGGAGAGCACAAAAATATGCCTGATGTTGAGGAAGGAAAGATGGAAGCCCTTCATTTCCAATAAATACACCATGTGCATAATGGTCTTCCCTGGATCGTGACTTTAACGACTTCATGTAGATCATAATACATGAGATGCCGTCAAGTTTTTTTATTAGGCAATTGTTCTTAACTTCAGTGTGACAAGCCACTTGTATACATTCCAAGCAACATATCAAGGTCTCATTCACAATCACTTTACAATTGTCAAGGATCCTTAACCAACCAACTCCAAACACACTTGGAGTTCAACCACTTTGATACTACATCCCTTAAGAAGCTACACCTTGAGCCAAAGGAGTATCTAAGTCAAATACCTCATTCTCTAAGCAAAATGTCTTTCACACTCTCCCCACATAAGGGAAGACTATAACCAACTCAAATACACTTGAGCTAACCTCTTTTACAATGAACTCTCCTTTGCACACAATTAAACACTTAGGAATACAAACTAACAAGTCATGTCAATCCTAATACAAACTTGAGCTTTCCCAAATTGATCCAAGAGTCTAAAGTTCACAATAATAGGAAGATGTATTCAAAACACACTCCTGAAGGTACTATTTTAAGGTTTTTTAAGCCTTTCCTAATATACTAGTCTTTGGGATTTAAATCTCCTCTTTTATATTTTCCAACAGCTAGTTTTGTTAACCTTTTCGTAGCGTTTGGTTGTCAAATGATCAATTGATTGCTACCTAAATGTTAACTTAAAATTAGCCACATTAGCTACAGTTGCCAAACTCGCTACTAAATCCTAACCAAAATTTCCTATGAGATCCTAGGTTAAGTTAGATTTTCATTAATTAGATGAATTAATAGAGTTAGGTTAGACCGAGTAACTCACACAGGTTAAATTTGAAAATTCTTATCTCTTGGAATACATGTTGAAAAATTCAGAATATTAAGATAAAAAATTAAAAATCCTGAGGAATCTAACCAAAAAAATTAGGTGAATCAGAGTTTTTAAGAGTGAGATATGACTATTTCAAATTGACCTTATGACTAGGTTGATAGATTACTGACGTAGATGGGTGCATAATTATTTTTTTACAAGTCCATAAATTAAGGGATTTTAATATGATAAAATTGTGGTGAATAATAAGGTTTAAAATTGTATTTTGGAGATTTTGAAAAACCAAAAATTATAACACCTAATTCGGCTTGCAGGGCGAATCGAATTAAAGTATTAAATCATAAATCTCTCCTCTTACTTATTTAAAATGTAAAGTTGACCCATAGGATAGACCTGACTATTTGTTTTGTTAAAAGGCGGAAGGCTCGAGAGAATCTAATGCACAACCAAAAACATACATGATTACACAAAAAACATGCATAAACTTATACGGTTAGGCTCACGTAAATAAGACATCATAAATAAATCTAAGTTATAAAATAAACTTTAAATGCGGGCAAAAATTTGACAGTTTCCCCTCTAACTAGGATGCGAGAAAATTTTTTACAACCTGTATAAATTCATAATTAACAAAAAAACTCAAAGCATTCACATTCTACACATTTAACACACAAAAACATTATAGAGGTGTTCCACATTGGTTACATCACTTTCACATTTCATTTACAACACAATTTACATTCTTCAAGTTGTTGATTTGTGTGGTCTTCATATGAACCATTCAACTTGCAAAACAATGCCCATAAGCTTCTCAAACCCATGCTTCTTCTTTGCTATGGGTACTTGTACAGGTAATATGGTTTAACGTATCTGAGTTAATTTTATCCTTCAGTGCCATAACTTTGGAGCTTGGAGAATTCTTATAGAAATAGTTAGACTTGCGTGCCCCATAGTATTCCGCCTACAAAATGGCTCAACCACAAGTTAGTAATAATAATTTTTATACATTTTAAGACAAACCAATTTCTGATTAAAAGGTTTGCAGGCTCTCACACATGAGTATTTATAGTGGCTCACTGGTCCAAATACTATTTCCACAAGATGGTCTACTGGCCTCACATTGATAATCATATTGACTTATTAGCCATACATAGTATTTACATCAATAGTCTATCAGCCTCACATCATAAGCAACCATACCATCACCAGTAGACAACTCAACCATTCCCATGAGTCATTTTCAATCATTACGTCTCCTCGACTAAACCTACAACATTACAACACCACACTATATAGAAAACATACGTCAATAATAAAAGATTGCCGATTTGAAAATAACTACAAAAAATAGTTCCAAACTGGCAAATGCAAGACTTATCATCCACAGAAAACTTCAACGTGAAACATTAAACTCCACATCTCACATCATCATAATACAACAAAGTGACCAATAGGGCTTAATCGTAATCACTGAGTTAAATATGCGCACAAACCAGAATACTTAATGGTAACGTGCAAGTACTATGTATGAGCCAGAATCAAGTCAGCGATAATATGCCTGCGACCAATAGGGACCAAACTAATCACTTAAACGAATGGTCATGATACACTCAACGGAGAGTATGTTCATGCTGAATAAACACTGCTAGCAGGTACTATATCATAGTATCATAATTATAATAAATATTAACCGCTAAACTGAACACCACATGTGGGTACCGATGGGCCCCTTGGTGGGTCTCACGCTCTCATCCATCGTGCAAGCTTAAAAAATCTAAAATTAATTTAATAAGTATAACGCCTAGCAAGAGATTGATAAGTACCTCTAAAGTGATTTTTTATTTGGATCTCATTTTTGAAATTCACGTTAAGGGATCTCAACGTCATTAATGTGAAAAACTCGATAAGATGGGTTGTATGTAGTGAGATCTAATAAAACTCTAATAACTACGTCTTGCAGTATAAAACAAACTTCGATAGAGCCAAGTAGCAGATTAAGCAGAGATGAGTCCGAAAAAACTCATGAGGCAATCTCCACATCTTATCTTAGTGAGCTCAACTCTTTATGACCTAGCAAATGCAAACCACTACTCAAGCCTTGAATGATGGGTGCATACAATAACATGCAGGCAATCTTAAATGCAATAATGGCATGACATGACAAAAGAGCAGGAAATTAAACAACCATCACATCACATACTCAGTGTATCATCAATGTTGAATGAAATAAAATAGATTCTTTAAAGTAAAAATGGATATTGAAACAAAGATCTCGGTAAAATTATGAAAAGTAACTTAAGGTTTCGAGTCAATTATTTAAACTCAACCATAAATTTAATTTTTCATAGCAGCTTTAATCTGGAGAACTTGAAAGATCTCAAGTCAAAACCTACACATGTGCCACTAAATAAAAAATTATCATTATTAAACTATTCTTATACCTTTTAGTTAATTAATATAATTATGTTAATTATCATTTAACTCAAGATTTTCACACCGTGATCATTTCACAATCAAATACGAGTTAAAATATGATTATATTAATTAATTAATTAATTATTTAATTAATCAATATGACACGCAAAACAAGATCACCTAAATGTGGTTGAAAAATTATAAAGTTTTAATTACTTTCGTGTTTCGCCTGTTATTAGCTAGATTAGTAAGTGGAATTTACAATTCAAAGTTGAGACAAATATTTTATTAGTCAAAATACCACAAATAATAAAAATCACATTTTTATCGCAAAAATTAACAAGAAAATTAGTAGATCTATATGATATGATGATGATTTACCTATCTACATGCCTAACCAGGAAGATCACATGTAAACATCAAAACCGTGCACAAAAACGAAAAGAATGGGGGAGAAGGAGTGTACCTCTTGGGGGAAAATAGGAGGAGGAGGAGGAGGATGGAGCAGGGAAGGGAAGGAGAAAGGATGGCGAAGAGGGGCCGACAGAGGTTGAGAAGCAAGGGTGGCCGACTTTGAAGGCGGAGTGGGGAGGAGACGGGGGTAAAAAGGGGAAAAGGGGGAGGCGGCTAGTGCCCCTTGTTTCCCTATGCACCCCGTGGGCTAGTGCAAAGGTGCCAGGAGGGCACCCTTATGCCACGCACAGAGCTGCGGCAGGGAAAAATGGAGGAAAAAGAGGAAAAGAGAGGAGCGAAGGAAGTTAAAAGAAGGGGAAGGCTCAAGAAGGCTTTTAGGGCTGGACTAGGAGGTATGCTCGAATGCATGCGACACGACTCTAGCCTAATGTGATGTCAAAGGTGTGATACATGCGACACATGTACAAACACGACCTTATGCTACACAAAACAGCCAAATGGAACACAAACCAATGGCAATTTTGCTTGACAAGAAAACTCAACCACGGATGTGTCCAATGTCTAAGCCCACAAGAACACACAAGGATCATCCTATCCCCAGACTGATCAAATTGGACCTACAACATGCTAGTTAGATCAAGCCAACCACAAATCACACGTAAAACATCAGGCCAACGGGCCGGGTTTTACCAAGTTCAATGAGTTCTTAGACATTGAACTCCTAGGGCATGTGTTTGCATGAAAAATAATGATTTATATATACTTGATCTTGTTTAAATTAAATTATTTTAATACTTCTATTCTTTTGAAATTTATGTTGAATTCTTATTGATAAATATATGTGTAGTGATTTCATGAAGTTCTACATGTATATAATTGAATTATCATGCTAGTAATCTATGTAGGAAGATTATATAAAAATATCTTGTTAAATTGTGCTTTAGTGGCCAAAATTGTATATGATGGTTAACTAAATGAAAATTTATAATGAGAAGTTATTATAAGATGTAATTAAATATTCAAAAAATTGATTGCATGTTAATCAAATATGAATTAAATAAATTCCGATTTCAATTTATTACGGCAATAATATAGTCGCCACAAAAGAAGTGTGTTGTGTTGCTTGTATGATTGGAGCAAGTGCCGCGGTGCTGAAAGCCTAGAGGCTCAGTGCTGTGGCATTGTAAATTGTGTGAATCTCGGCAAGACCCGTTCTAAAGCACTACAAGCAGGAAAGCTTAGTGTTGCAACACTCATATATGTGAAGTTGTTGTTAAACAACGTCGCGACGCTCTGAGCCAGAGTCATGGTACTAACTTAAAAAACATTTTTCTTAATAAAAAAGTTAATTTTTAGTTAATATTTAATTTATATTAATATAATTAAATATTAATTATTAATTGTTGATGTTTTATTAATTTGAATGCATTGTGTTTTAGTGTGAATTATCTCGTGTCATTGAATATTATCTGGGTTGTAAATATATAGTTCCGGATTCTAGGGAGCGCTTGATAATATTTACTTTTATATTTAGAAAAAAATAAGTTTATTAAAAATATAATTGAAGTGGCATCGTGATCTTCAATAGACCTTTGTCTTTGCCAACACAATAATAATAATAATAATTTTTAAATAATTATTATGGACGCTTTCATACATCAAATAAAGGAGGGATAAGGCTCAACCCACGTGCATGTGCTCTTCATGTCAGAGATGTTGCCACCGCGACGAGAAATGCACCTAATTAGGGGTAGGGAATGCTGGGAGAAAAAAATTGTGGTGGTTCGTGAAATTGATAATCTCATTTGTACTTGTGAATTTTTTTTAAAATAAATGTTAAAAATTAATGAGATTAGTTTTTTAAGTGTGAATTGTATTTACATAATATTTATAGAATTCACTGTGGAATCGAAAAAAACATACAACCCTGTGTATCAAATTATACATTTAAGTAAATTTGATATATTGACTTAAAAAAGTAAAAATAGAAGAGATTTACATTAGATTTACAAATTAAATTCTCTGAAAAATATAATCTTATTCATATAGGTTAATGATAAAATACTGTTTACATTATCAATCAATTTAATAATGGAAATTAAATTCATAGTTTGACCTAGTCTCGTCCCACGGTGATATACGGCAGCTGAGCACTATTTACCTATTCTAATTTTTATAAGGATAGATAATTTCTCTGTAATTAGGGGTGCTAATTGAGCGAGCGAGCCGAGCTCGACATGTGTTCGAGCTCGGCTCGAATAGTTCGAAACTCGTTCGAACTCGACTCGAGATCGAACGAGTTTTGGACATACATGCTCGAGTTCGATTCGAATATCTTTTATGTGTTCGAGCTCGACTCATACTTAAACTGTTTAATTTTTATGAGCTCGTTCGCCAGTTCGTGAGCTCGAAACCAACTCGATTAAAAGTCAAAAGTAATGAGAGCTAATGTGGTTTGAACCCACAACCTTGAAGTCATCAAGGTGAATACTTACCATCTCAACTATCTTACATCTTTGTTATTATATTGTATATATATATATATATAATATAATATAATATAATATAATATAATATAATATAATATAATATAATATAAAGACTATATTATTATATTATTTTATCGAGTCGAGTTCGAGTCGATTTCGAGTTATAACCGAGTCGAGTCGAGTCAAACACGACCTTGCTCAAGCTCGACTCGTAAGATTCGAGTTCGAGTCGAGCATTTAAATGTCGAATTTCGATTCGAGTCAAGCCGAACCGAACGCTAAATGCTCACGAGCTGGCTCGCTCAATTAGCAACCCTACCTGTAATGAACTTTTTTTTTCACACTTGGTGTAAAATGTGAGAAAAGTATACAAAAAAGTTCAACGATTTTTCCCACGTTGTTTTTCTTTTTTACGAACCGAACAGAAAATAGGCATCGCTAAAGTAACTTGGAGGCCTAGCGGTGCGGTTGTAAATGTCCTTCCAGGAGGTAGTTGATGTTGATGAGGAGGTTGAAATGAGTGCGTTTGTTGGGAAGAGAACCAAGAAGTTAGAAGAGCTCACCCCTCTCTAATTTGCATTTACCCACATCTGCCCAGTGGGCGATCCCCAGAGTTAGAATTTTCTCCCTTTTTCGAACCCTAGAATGCCACACTTGTCTTCTGATTCTTCCATCTCTATCTGCTGATTTGCCCCTTTTATTTCCGAGAATCATCGGATCGATGGTAAGAAAGTGCATTTTTTTTACTTGAACAATCAATTCTGTACCATCGCGCAGTGCCAGCTAGATATTTACCGGTGAAAATTATCGATAAGACCTTTAATAGTACTGTCGGCGGTTTGGAAATGTAGGTGATTGTGGGAAAGGCGAGTGTGATCCCGGACTACTCGGCCTCAATACTCTTAGTATAAAAATAAATTGACGGAGAGAGTATTGGTTGTAGTTGGTGATCATATCATGGAGAAATTCACACCCGGACGTTGCTTCCTACTATTTCTCATCTTCTGAGCCTTGCAGGAACATTCGTTGCCGGTGAGGTAATCATAGTGGGAGGAGGGACGATCATACGTACTCTTCGCTGTTAATTAGCATTATTATTACTTGATGCGGACGCATTCTAAGTTCCCACTCATTTTTATCCGTTCTCCATTTTTCGCTTATTTATTTATCGGTTTTACAAGATTTGGAGATTGATACTGAACTGGTCAATAGTCTGGTTTCCCCAGGGAGAGAGGAATGGATCGGCTCCATATTGTCGTAAATGAATATATGGACAATCTGAATGTCGGTTTCTTGTTTTATTCCTTTTTTTATTTTAATTCCCGTCTGATCATTTTCCCAATGAATCCCAATGTGCAGCACGAGAATAAACATTCCGGGTTTTCTCAAGCAGGTATTGGCTCAAATATTGCTAGCATTTGCCGGCATATGCGTATATTATCTTAATTATCTTAATTTAGTTACTAACGCACGCAGCTTTATTATCTTAATTATCAGAGTAAATCTCCATTTTCCTTCCCTTTGCCTCTAAACTTTTTAAGCCCAGCTTTGGAAACTTTTAAGCCCAGGATTGCAACCGATATGGGCTTGTGATCCCAAATCGAAACGCACACCTTCCTCCTCCTCCACCTTCTTTTCGTTTCTTTAGTTTTTTTATTTGGTGCAGAACGTATACCGCGAGACGGCGTAAAAGTGTTACGGTAATATCTATTTTTATTTATAAAAAATGAATTTAATACTAGTATTTAATTAAAAGTATAAGATTTAACCGATTAAAATATAACAAAAATAAAATTAATGGACCAAATTATTATAGTTATCTTTTTATTTAATTAAAATATATCTTCAAAGTCAATCAAAATCTCAATTTACGACTCTATCATATTATTTAACTATAGTTTATTTATAAAATTAAAATTATCTATATTTATAATGTAAGTCTTGCATGATGTGATATTTTGCCTAGTCTACTCTTATTAATAAAAAAAGAACTCAATACTAATTTGTGATTAAAAGTAAAAAGTTTAACCAATTAAAATATAACAAAAAATAATAATAATAAACTATATTATTATAGTATATCTTCTTTCAATTACAATTTATCATTAAAATCAGAGTCAATCATAATTTATATTTAATACATTATATTATTATTGTCTATTTATTTATCTAATTAGAATTTATCTATAAAATTAAAATTTATTTATATGTTGTGTATGCTACGACATCTTGTCTAGTTATATATTAATACATATTCCATGATATCACTAACAAGTTTCCATCACAATTTAAAAATTTTTTTTCCTTTTACCAATTCATCTATTATAAACTATAAACAAACAAAATGCTCAAAAACACAAAAAATATTAATGCTTAAATAGTGTTGCCTTCAAAATTATATGCACAGATATCACGAGTCAATTAATCATGCAGGGTCGGTTTCAAAGATTCTTTTATCTTTAAAAATTAAATTTAACCTATTCTAGTTAACACTAATCTAACAACAAACTTATCATCATACCATGGTTGCATAAATCGGAATCGGAATCGGAATCGGTTTTCCGGGGAATCGGAATCAGAATCGGAATCGGTCTGAATCGGCCAGGAATCGGTTCAGTTGAATCGGTCCAAATCGGTCATATACAAAAATTTACCAACTCAGTACAAAAATACCTGAAATACATAATTATATAATTTTTCAACATAAATACACAAATTCAAGTATTTATACAACAATCACAAAGGTATATAATTATGACAATACAACGGTAGAGTCATACCTGAAAGAACAAATAAGAACATACCTGAAAGAACATACTCTTTATGTAATTCAAATAAGAGCAAACCTGAAAAATATACTCTTTATGTAATGAACACAATTTCATATAATTACATACCTAAAAGAGCATCACAATTTATCATCAAAAGACCACAATATCATAAGTATATACACAATGTTCATATATCATCATCTGCGTTCTATCAAATAATAACAACAAGACATTAATACAAATCCAAAAAATGAATGTTCAACACAATTTTACGTAGTGCTTAATACTAAATCCTCTAAGTCATCATCTGAATCATCTTCGGAGTCCGAGTCATTATCACCAATCGGAATAGTAGAACTATCATCTGTATTAACACGAGACCCCTGCATAAAAGGAGGCATAGAACTCCCACTCATATGAAGTCCCTCAGGTTCAGGAGGCAAAGACAAATTTTGTTGGGAGTCAATATGTACATCAATATCAATATTTTGTCCACTAAGAAGAGGAGGCAAAGAAAAACCATCAGACGTAGTAGAACACGATCCAATTGCAGTTTTCAATGTGTTGCCACTTTCATTTGCTACAAAGGCCTCTTCATCTGCACCATCATTGTTGCCAACATTGGTACCAAAGAAATCATCCTGCATAAAAAAAGTCATACCCTATTCATTTCAATTCAAAAAAATTCATACACAAAATCATGAATGTGATGTAAGGTTTATTTAAACATACCGATGGGGATGGGTTGTCCCGTTCTCCAACCCACTCATCTAACGAGTCTTCTAAACTCAAATGTTCACTAACTGCATCATATTTATGCCTCCACCTCAACTCGTTTTGTTTGACCCGCATGTTATAATGAACATATACAAGATCATTTACTCTCTTCCTTGCAAGTCGATTTCTTTTTTTGGTATGTACTTGGTCAAAAGTGCTCCAATTACGTTCACAGCCCGATGATGATGAAGTTTGACTAAGTATTCTAATAGCTAATTTTTGTAGTTCAGGGCAGCTTATACCATGTTGCTCCTACCATGATGCTACATTTGATAAATTGATTTACTTATAAGCTTGCAATAAATATGAAATCTGGAGAAAGGTGGATTTTACCTGGGTGGAGGACTTTTCTATTGGTAATGGCAAGAGAATGTCCAAAATCTCCTTTTGCAAATACAAAATCGGACCACTACAAAATATTAAAACAAAATGAATCATCATATTTAGTTATACATAAACATTTATATATAAAAATTAAAAATAATAGTATCTTGACCTGCAAAGATGCCATGGATCGAGCTACCTCATTGACTTCCAAACGACAAATGACATCATTGAATGCACGATACACCTCACTTGGCTACAAAATTATTCCCAATCAAACACAAACAATATGAAAATGTTAAAAAAATCATAAAAGGTATGTAAGTCAAATAAGAGCATACAATGTTTGAGTCAGGGCGATAACGGGTTTGAGGATTAAGCATATATGCTGCAGCATGAAGAGGATGACAAAATTGATTCGCCCATCTCTTGGTGATGATATCAACAAATAACTTGTATCGTTCGACTTTCATGCCATGTGCCTCTTTTATTTTTTTGATAGTCTTTTGCATTTCATCATAAACAAATGGCATCGAAGGTCTTTCATCACTATCCACCAATCTCAAAAATCGAACAAGTGGCTCAATTGTTTTATGCACAAATTCCATCTTCTTCCAAAAATGTGCACTCAAGATAATATTTTCCGCTGCTATTCCATCCTCATCTTTTGCAAACTTCGATGATGAATACATTTCAGAAACAAACATCTTTTTCAGAGCCTGCTTGTGTTCCAGGAAACTAGCAATCGTCAAAAAATGAGTAGCAAATCGAGTTGCCCCAGGTCTCACCAATTCATGTCCATTTGTGAAATTATTCCTCATAAGAGCCAACAACCATGAGTGGTTGTATATAAGTTTGGTGACTTTCTGTGCATTCATAATACATGTTCCAACTTTCTTAATTTTTGCAAAGTCCTTCAGCATCAAGTTTATACAATGGGCAGCACACGGAGTCCAAAATAGATGTGGTCTCTTCTGTTCTAGCATCTTCCCTGCAGCTTTGTATGCCGACGCGTTATCAGTGATAACCTGCACAACGTTTTCCTCCCCAACTTCTTCAACTACTTTGTCCAGTAAACTAAATAAATACGTAGCATCCTTTTTTTGTCTGAAGCATCCACTGATCCAAGGAAATACATTCCTCTTGGGCAGTAAACTAGAAAGTTGATCAAAGTTCTACCAGATTGATTGGTCCACCCGTCAGACATAATAGAACAGCCTGTTGTCTTCCAAGTTATTTTTATATCCTCTAAACTAGCATTTATGGAAGCCACTTCAGCAGTAAGAAGATTGCCTGACAAAGAATGTCTGCCCGGAGGTTTGATCCCTTGATTACCATATTTACCTGCCACATCAATCATTTTGTGAAAGTAAGGCGAGTCTACAACATGGAAAGGAATGGCACAATGATAGAAGAATCGAGCAATGGCTGTGTGGAAGTGCTCTTTTGCTTTCTTTTCTATTGCCGTAGATAATCTCATTTGACCCGATGTGTTCTTCTTTTCACTTTCAAAAATAGGTGCCTTCCTCTTCGTATTTGACTTAGAGCACCTAACACTTTGCTCCCGAACTTCCATCTCTTCCATATCTGAGTCATTCAAACCATATGACCCTATTTCTTCTCTAATCTTTTGTTTTCCTTTCTTGGCCTTTTCCACACCTTTGAAATAATCTTTCATTTTTTGTGCATCTGCTTCAGGAACTTTCTTACAAGCAGCAACATTTCCTTTGAGTCCAGCAATATGTTGCTTGAAGCGATATATCCCTCCACTTATGGTTTTTCCGCAAAAGTTACAAATGACTTGCTTCTTAGATGCATCAAGTGGTGTGCCATATTCCCATCCAAAATCCATCTTCCCTGTGACTGACATCTCGAAATTTTGATAACTTCAAATGACTCTGTAGTTAAATTTGCAGCAAACTGAACACCAAGGCAAAGACAATTACTGCAAAAACCGTCAATTACAGTTCCTAAAAACCCTAGCATATCAACACTAGCACACCACAAAAATTCATCATCAATCAAACCACTACCAAGAGATTAGGACTTTGCCGAAAGTGTAAAACACCACTAAGCAAGAGACCCACCCAAAGCATGCACAAAAAAGTAAAAGGCCAAAAATAATGGTACTTGTATCTGTGACCCTACAAATCTATCAAGCAGTACTAATGAACAACTGACTGCCAAGGTTCAGTTCTGCCTTATGGCATCTCGGTCTCAACTCCAACGGTCCAAAAAGAAAGATTTCAAGAGACATCAAAGAAACCTCATAAATACTGAATATAGATACCAAAAATATTGATGTCAATAACTAGTTATAAACTTAGAAACAACCAATTACATTCGTTTTTAGTTGAAAAATAACAATCAAACAAATGTATTTATGCCATATGAAAGTGAAATAGATATATTATCGTTATAGAATCACAAGGAAAATATTCCTAGATAGCAAATTTATTATGTTAGAAAAATATGGGAGGATAACAAGGCTAATAAAATGAGAGTAGAATAGGTTAAAGGTCATTAAGGTTAATGGGCTGCAAAGTTGTAGATGATGGCTAGCACACAAGTATTAGAGGGCCAATAAGGAGTAACTGAGACTAACAAAGGAAGAAGGGTATTAACTTACCATATACGTGAAAACAAAACCCAAGCTAGAGTTGTTTTTACCTACAGAGGTTATTATGTCTTCTCCAAAAGCCCAAGTAAATCACCAAACAGATTTGTGCAAGCCGCAATTCCCAAAAAAACAAAAAAAAGAAATAAATAAATAAAAACACAAGGACGCCCTTGGACGGTGGTGAATTCAGCGGATGGCACCAAATTCTAATTGAATAACTCAATACTTTCTCTAGGTACAGGGAAATCACGAGGATGCCCATCAGTTAGCGAGATAAACAGAAACAACAGAAGACGAGTCTATCCCAACAAACAAGTAAGCACCGAATAAGCACTAAAACAACAAATCGATGAAAATGCACACTTTGCATGCAAGAATAGATAAATAGGCGCTCAATTCGATAACACAGATCATGCAATTACCACAGATAACACAGATTCAATTACATAAATAGGCGCTCAATTCGATAACACAGATCATGCAATTCTTCTTCCACACATACATAAATAGGCGAATTACCTCAATTAACACAGATCATGCAATTCGATAACACAGATCATGCAATTCGATAACACAGATCATGCAACTGAAATCCGATAACACAGATCCAATTACCTCAATTCCACTCCATTGTAGACGCTCAAATCACCAGATCATGCAATAATAAAAACAATACAATACAATAAGCCATAAGGAGGGGCAAAAAAAAAAAAAACAGCAACAACAACACAAAATTAAACGTTTTTAAAATCCGAATGACGGTGATTGTTTACCTGGTCCACACGCAGCAACATTTCCCCATCAAATTATTCAAAATTCACACGCAGCAACATTTCCATATCAAAACGAAAACGTGATTGTTTACCTGGAATTATTCCGAATGACGGTGGCAGAATCGCGGCGGAGGGCGGAGCTGAGGACGGCGGCAGTGCGGTGGAGGGCGGAGCTGAGGACGGCGGCAGCGCGGCGGAGGGCGGCGGAGCAAACGCGGCGGCGGAATAGGGGGAGAGGGTTTGATTCCGATTTAAATCGGTCGGAATCGGCCGAAAATCGCCGATTCCATACCCGATTCGGGGCCGACCGAGTCGGCCCCGAAATCGGATCGGCGGGACGCCGATCCAATTTAAATCGGCCGATTCCTGCATCTTGGCATCATACAATGAAAGAAGAATTAATTAGCAAGTTCCACTTAAAATGATCATAACTATTGCCACCAAATCGATATTCTATTTGTAAAAGAAATTTTCTCTTTTTTCTTATTATTTAGATAAGAAAAGGGTAATTTTTTCCCTTGTGGAGATATATTTTAACATAATTATGAATATTTTATGCTCTTATATACTCCCATTTAAAGTTAATTATGCTTAAGTCGAATATAAACACTAGTGAAAAAAGTTTTTTGGCCACCCTTATTTTGTCACAGAACTATATTCATAACAAATTTGCCAAAGCCTTGTCACAATTATCGTGTCAAACATAAAAAAAGTTTTTTAAAAATATTTAACACAATTATTCCCACAGAAAGTTTGCATTAAAATTTTGACACAATTCTATTCTAGAAATGTCTGTGACAAATATTAAAAAAATTGAAAATAAGAAATAATAAAAAATTCATTGGTATTTTGCCATAGTTAAATCTTTCCAAGAATACATTTTTTTCAACAATTCTACAACTTTGTCATGGTTATAACTGATCAAATATATTAATATTTTTTAAAAAATTATAAAAACTTTGATACGATTTAACTGTGTCAAATATAGTAATATTTTTTAAAAAAATGGTCATGGCTTTAACATGGTTAAACCTGTATCAAATATACTTTAATTAAAAAAACAATTGGTTTTAAAGTTTGGTGGGATTTCTCGCGCCATTTTTTAAAAAAATTAAACAAGGGTGGGGGGATGGCCTTGCGGCAGCCATCTTGCCTCTGTTGTGCCCTGTGGCCATCCGCCCACCTTTGTTGCATCCCACGTCAGCCATCCAACCATTGCCGCCCCTTGCTGTTGCCACCCACCTTCCATCATGCCCACCTGCCTCACTGCCCCACGGCCTCATCATGTGGTCCCCATGAGGTTGTGTGGAGGGGATCCGAGGTGCTCCCTTTAGACACTAAGTACACATCCTTCATTTTCTCTATGCCGCTCGGCTTTATCACTAGCATCGGCTATAAAACCCGTAACTTGAGTTAGGGTTTTATAGTTACTATTCGGTCGGTTCGATAGTTTGCCCGCGTCGATTTAGCTTTCAAAACATGTGCATGGGGCCGAGGCTAAGCGTGTATGTGCTAGGAGGGTTCATGAATACTCGAATATATGATGATAGCGTTAGATATGGAGAAGCAGACTAAATTATTAGTAAATACCAGAGTATGCAATGATTATTTTAGCTTACTCAGTGGATCGTAGAAATTAGATTTAGGTCGTTGCTTATAGTAGGATGCATTAGTTAGGTTTTTTAGTTGGGTTAGAAGTTTTAGAGCATGCCAGTTGATAGATGTTGAGTTTATTTCATTCCCATTTTTATTTTGACACGCATCCATGTCGTGCTTGACTTGCGTTCATGACGCATTTGACTCGCCTTGGCAGACCCTAGACAATTTTTAGGAGCTTTTAGAATTTGCCTTACACTTAATTGGTTTGAGCCTAGCCAAGAGAAAGAAAAAAAACCTGACGTTTTTACCCGAGTCGACCTTTTTCTTCCCCAAGCCGCAAGACCAACACCGCCCCCCCCCTTTTGACTCGTTGTCACCGGCATCACCATAGATGACTTCCGTGGTCTAGCCTCACTTTCCCCCTTATCTATTTTTCCTTCCTCCTCCATCTCCACCTTCTATTTCTTCACAGCAAGTTGCCTTTGAGCATGTTTATATAATTTTCTTCCCATCCATATAATATAAAAGTTTTATCCAATTTTCTTGTGAGCCAAAAAATGGGAAAATCAACCTTACATATATTGTGAGAGGGCACTTGTGTGACTCACATCGGGCTCTGGATTGGTGAGAGTGTCGTTCCATTCTCTAGGGATCCCTATGTCTTGAGCTTCCTCACATCCAAAGAGATATAAAAGATATGGATACTGTTGTGTATAGTACATGTCTGAATGTGTGACAAAGGGTATTGAAGGCGATTGCCTTAGAGTCTCAGCATTTGTACTATGGGTCAAGAGAAATTTGGAGGTTAGAGAGGACTTAGGATATGTGCTTTTCTCGAGAGTGAGATTTTAAAATGGGAAAATGCCGAAAAAGGCATTTGTCGAGAGTAGCACAACACCAGTTCAATTCAAGGCATTGTTGAATCTGTAATTTGATGGCTCCTTAGTAGTTGCCTTTAGAGTGTTTAGTGGAAGTATATGATTGATTTCTTTTACATGAGAGTCAACTTTTGTTTACCAGTTTGATATTTAGTTATTTTCGGATTAGTAACAACTATTACTGACATTTTTTTATTATTTATGTAGATGAGGAACAGGAATGTGAAATGTTGGCTTCGGCGGAAGAGAAGTGACTACTTAGTGCATACACAACCCTGACGCGATATGTATTTGGATTATTATATTTTTAGTTATGATGTATCATTTTATAATGTGATATTTCATGTTAAAATGACAATGATGTTTTGAGATTGATAACATGAATGGGTCGAGACCTAGTTTATGTCTATGCTTTTAGTTTGAGACTGATATGACAGATATGATAAATATGGTGAATCAGATGGGTTAAAACCTAATTTAGATATAAGGTTTTGTTCATATAACTTTGGTATGTTATGAAATGAAAGTTTTATGCTATGTTGTGATGTTTCTATATATATATATGAGATAAGGATTGCTGTACCGCAGCACGACCAAGATGGCTGTGCTGCACATTTCAGTTGGACGTGATGTGGACGGACGACGACTACATGGACGCGGCCAAGGACTTCACCCTGGACCCGATCAACTTCCCCGCCAAAAACTCCTCCCCTTCGTTCAAAACCTCCACTCCCATGGCCTCCACTACATCGTCCTCATCGACCCCGGCATCGCCGTCAACCACTCCTACGGCGTTTTCCAGCGAGGCCTCGCCGACGACGTCTTCATCAAGTACGACGGCCAGCCCTTCCTCGCCCAGGTCTGGCCAGGGCCCATCTACTTCCCGGACTACCTCAACCCGGCTACTGTTTCATGGTGGGGAGACGAGATCAAACGCTTCCATGATCTCATCCCGGTCGATGGGCTGTGGATCGACATGAACGAGGTCTCGAATTTCTGCACCGGCAAGTGCCGGATCCCCACCGACCGCCCTTGCCCCGGTACGGGCCTGCCATGGGATTGTTGCTTGGATTGCAAGAACATCACCAAGACGAGGTGGGACGAGCCACCGTACAAGATCAATGCCTCCGGCGTTGGGGCTCCGCTGGGCTTGAAGACCATCGCCACCAGTGCGACGCATTACAACTGGGTACTGGAGTATGACGCCCACAGTCTCTACGGGTTCTCCATGGCCATTGCCACCCACGGGGCTCTGCTGGCGTTGCAGGGCAAGCGGCCGTTCGTGCTGTCCCGGTCGACCTTCGTCGGCTCCGGCAGGTACGCAGCGCATTGGACTGGGGACAACAAGGCGACGTGGGAGGACTTGCGCTACTCCATCTCCACCATTCTCAACTTTGGTATGTTTGGCGTGCCCATGGTGGGCGCCGATATCTCTGGATTCTACCCTGCTCCTACAGAGGAGCTCTGCAACCGGTGGATTGAGCTGGGTGCGTTCTATCCCTTCTCCAGAGACCATGCCAACTACTACTCGCCGAGGCAAGAGCTCTATGTGTGGAAATCTGTGGCCATATCGGCTAGGAATGCTCTTGGGCTTCGGTACAAGCTGCTGCCTTACTTCTACACCCTCAACTTTGAAGCTCACACCCCATTGCTCGTCCCCTGTTCTTCAACTTCCCGAACTTCACAGACTGCTATGATGTGAGCACCTAGTTCATGCTTCGGGGAAGTGTGCTAGTTTCGCCGGTGCTGAAGAAGGCTGCCACTTCGGTGAAGGCGATGTTTCCGCCGGGGTCTTGGTACAACCTCTTTGACATGTCCAAGGCCATCGTCTCCGAGAGCGGGCAGTACCTGACTCTTGATGCGCCATTGCATGTCGTGAACGTGCATGTGTACCAGAACACCATCTTGCCCATGCAGAGAGGGGGTTGACGTCGAAGGTGGCAAGGACGACCCCCTTCACGCTCGTCGTCACCTTCCCCGCCGGCGCCACCTCCGGGGAGGCCAAGGGGAAGGTGTTTGGCGACGATGACGAGCTGCCGGAGATGAAGGTCGCCGGTGGGCACTCGACTCTCGTGGAGTTCTACGCCACACTTGAGCAGAAGCAGGTGAAGGTGTGGTCCGAGGTGACAGAGCCGGAGTTCGCAACGGAGAAGGGATGGGTCATTGAGAAGGTCACTGTTCTGGGTCTGGAAGGACATGGAGAAGGGCTTGAGGTGGAGGTTGATGGAGAGAGATTGAAGGATTCTGAAGTTGTGTTCACAGATGTGTCTGTGAGGGATGTTGATGAATTGGTAGGCGGGAATTATAGGAAGGGGATGATGGTGGAGTTTGTTTTAATTTCAGCCGTTGGATTGAATCAATCCAACGGCTGGAAAGTGCAGCACAGCCATCTTGGCTGTGCTGCAATACAGCAATCTTTATCTATATATATATATATATATATATATATATATATATATATATATATATATATATATATATATATATATATATATACACACACCACACACACACACACTCACACACATTATTTTTGATAGGTTGGCCCCTTATTACACTTTTAGGGGAAATTTTAAAATTTTCTATAGATTTATCATAATTTAAGTAATTTTAAGTGTGATTATTTGTCATAGCATTCATATAGCATCGTGTTAGAGTGTGCATTTCATACATGTAGTAGTTATGCATTGTAGTAGTATTTTTCTATTTTGAGATGCCACGAGGGTCTAAGTCTTTTTTATTTAGGTTTGGGTATACTGGCTTAACCAGAATAAGAGATGGTTTGGTCTACCATAACAATTTTGAGAGTGAACTAAATTTAACGTGTTACATCGGCCTCCTATGCCTGCGCCCCTGACTCTATCTACTTTGTCCCGACCTTCACCCTACCTCAGCCTCAGCCCCATGGTCACCGCAATTGACTACCAACTCGGCCATTTGTGCGGCACACACATGGCGGCATCACTGTCCCATTCCTGACTCTTTACATGTTGTCAACCTCCGCTACTAACCTTGGCCTCCCACGCCCGTGACCCCGACTCTCTCAGTTTCACCTCGTCCTGCAACCTGCCTCAGCCTTAGCTCCAAGATTGCGGCCATTGACTACTGACTTGGCCTCCGTTAGCAACACTCAACAGCTGCCACATTAAAGAAAAATATATAAATATATATAATCTTTTTTTGTGAAATTTTTATTTTTTGGATTTGATATGGGGTTTGTTACAGTTATAACACGCAGGCCACATGGAAGCGAAGATAGTACCGGAAATGTGGAATCGTGTAAAGCCTCCTTAAGCGATAAGGCTTGTCATAATCATTTTCGCCAAACTTATTCTTTAAATAATAACTTAAGAAAAAAAACTTTTCGCCAAGCTTAAAACTTATTGAGGATAATAATCACTTGGACAGTGTTTCGCATCCTAGCCATATATTTTAGAGACTAGACAACTCGGTGTTCTTTTTGCATTCTAATGATTAGAATGGCTTCATTTAAAACGATAAATTACGTGGCCAAATGCCTGATAATGATGAAAAAAATATTTCTTCCCCACTTTGATATTTTATAAATATTTTTGGCTCCAATAACAAATCGGGCTCTAGGCCATTGAACTCCAAAATTATAAATGCTATACAAATCATTAGAATTTTCTTTTTAAAATTTAATAAAAAATAAATATACATCCCATATAATCTTTGCCACGCCTCTAAATTTGGCGAGGTTTATCCGCAAAATTGAATCGGGTAGAGCCATAGAAAATTTTGTCGGCAATCAAGAGAGCATAGTTGTCTTAGATCTGAATGTATCTGGTGAGTGAGTCGAGGGATTGGGATGGCCAAATAATGGGACAAGATTAAGCAAAGGGAATGGGGGGATTTTAACGGAAGTGCTTTTCGTCAACCTAAGTGGGGAACAGCCAGACATGTACAACTTGCTTCACCTTGCAACTAGATATGCACAGCAACATTAGGTCCCCCCACCGGCTGCCCCCATGCCTCCCAAGTAACTCTCCTCTCTGTCAACATATATGTCCTTTTCATTTATACTTCCTCCAAATATTGATAGATCAGAAGAAAATGTATGTGGAGAAAAGGTTCTCTTTTTCTCTCCGATACCAGTGCCAGTTCAAGATTGAGTTTTTAAGTGTTAGAGGCTAAGAGTTTAGGGAAATTAAAGAACTCCATTTCTATCTAATTAAAGGCTAAGAGTTAAACTTCGCATTATCTTTATATATGAATATTAAATAACATAACTTTCAAAAAAAATTTAAATCAATATTAAAAAATTGAATTTTGGCAGACTCTATAGCACATTATTCTTCTTCTTACAATTACTGATCTATTTTAAGGGTTAAAGGCAAACGAAGAAAGCAGTGGAGGCAATATAAAGCTGAAAAAAGGGCAGATAAGGCCACGGAAACACTACTTTTTCTGGCTTCAAGCTTGGATTAGACGAGAAGGCGACAAATGTGTGGTCATGGGAACCGAGAAACCAATATTGGCCGTAGTCTACTCAACAATGATACGGGAACCGACGAGGAGCGAGCAGCGTTAAAGACTCCGAGTCGGTGGGTGATTCATGATTGTGCGAGCATTCATCTCCCCAACATCAAGGCATGGTGTATGGGACCGGTTTCTATTACGTTTACGCGACGCCACCTCAATTTAAGTCGGATATTTCAATGAGGATGTACGTACTCCCTGCCCTGTAAAACCATGTGGCAAACCCGCTCCATGATCCCCATCGTCACGTGAACGAAAAATACTTTAAGTACATTCAACACTCACACACGTTCACCACGTTTTTATATAACTACCCATTTGTTATATTACCTAACCCTTATAACGTAGGTGAAAAACATGATTCTTCTTCGTGAATTAGTTCCATTGTTCCATTTTTTCCTAGTTTGCATATTCAACTAATCAGCCAACAACTTACACACTCACATACGATTGACTAAAATTAAATCCTCCTATAATTTTTCAATGTAAAAAATTGAAGCTCTACCATTAAAACATCCACAAGAAATTGTAAGTGAGCAATGGACAATGGGCAATAGGCAAAACATATCATCAGAATGTCAAACCCATAATAATCTAATAAAGGCGGAACTAAATATTGGCCTAACATTAAAAATAGGAGAATTAACCTATTAAAATAAAATAAAAATAAAATAAACATAAAATAATTTATAATTAGTGTATATCTTTAAATTTTGAATCTATTTCTAAGTAATTATACGATTTTCAATGTGTAAGATGAAATAAAAATGAGAATTTATCTCTAAAATGTATCTACTTATCGCCTAAATCATTATTCAATAAGGAAAAAATGAAAATTTATTTTGAAAATTAGAATCCATCTCCAATGTAGCCCGTATATTGCACGGCATCATGCCTAATAAGGATAAAAAGAAAAAGAGTCAAAATCCACTATAAGAACTTTCAAGGCTGCAAGGCCTAAAAAAATAATGGTAAGCAAATATTTTTTCATGGAATAAATAAAATAAAAATTAATAAGCCACCATATAATAATTATTATTGTATATATATGACCTTCCACTAGAAACTATTATATTGTTATATAAAGTGAAAGCCATATATACATGAGCTACACCTCAGATAAATTTTGTATACTATACTTTTTATTTTGAGCAATTTAATAGGTCTTACTATTAAAAAATTATATTAGATAAATAAAATAATAAAAAATAAGAATAATTATAAAATTTAAACATAATTTAATATTTCTAACACTTTCATCTTAATTAGCAAATTAATTATAATAAAAATTAATTTTTAAACATCTCTATTAACTTGTAGATCTGTTAAAAATTTAAAAGTAGCTGATATTGATACTAGAAAAAGACAAAATTTTACTAACCACTTAATTATACGTCATAATTTTAATAAATATACAGACTATTTTGTTAAACCCATTAAAAAAGTTCAAATTAAATATGTATTTTATATAAGCTATATGTGGCATAACTTTTAACCTTACAACAATACTAGCTTAGACCCACGCAATGTGTTGGCTATATCCGAAATTTTTAAAATTTTTATTAAAAAAATAAAATTAAAAATATATAACATTAAAAACATAAGAAAATGTTTCCTTGTAAATAAGCATGATAAATAAGCATAAAATAATTTTACAATTTGAAAACTTACTAAAAGACATCTACAAATTTTTAGTTAAAAACTAACAAATATAATTTTATCAAGGTCAAAGCTAAATAATTACATTAGATGCCCAATTTAAATTGTCTTGCATAAAAAAGATTTAAACTTCCAAGTGACCTCAATTTTTAATCATGAAAATTGCACCTAAATGTTATGTAATTAACTAAAGTCATATATTAATTTTTTATTATTTTGAATATACAATATATTTTAAGTTAATTGATAATATATGAAAAAAATATAAAGTAACTTGAAATGCAAATATTAGAAAATATTTAATTTTAAACACTAACTTTTCAAATATAATTAAAATATCTTGCTCATTGAAATCTATTTGAAAGTACCAAGATAAAAAATTATACGAAGAAAATTTAAAATTAAACTTCAAATATTAATATATACTTAGTTGAATAACTTAGTTAAAAGGGAATATTAACTAAAATTTAATTTTGTACAATAAAAAATAAAAGTGAAAAATTCTGGGTAAATAAAAGAGGAAGGAGAAGAGGATGAATTTCGGGCGAGCGGGAAATAACGGGTAAGAGTTGTGGGCACGTAATAGAGAAATGAGAGGGTTTTGTGATGCTGTCTTAGGAGGAGAAGGTTGAAACACGGGAAAAATGATCCTGCATACGGAGAGGAGATGACATTAGAAAAGTTAACAGCATCTTGAAGGCTCAGGTTCCACCATACATCCTAAGACCCCTTCCTCAACCATTCCATTGTAAGCGAATGACTTCCCAGCCCATTTTGACAAATGAATTGGCAATTAGGTGCCCCAAAAAACAATGCCAAATATTGCCGAGCACATCATGCTAAGTTGTGTCACTCATCCATCTAACGGACATTGAGATGCAGCAGAGCGTTCTTAGGTGGTATTGATGCGCACAACACAAATTACGTTGATGATGCTGGTTTCTTATTTATGTATCTAATATATAATATGGTGATACATCATTACTACTAAATATTATTATCCTCCTATATCAGGATTCAGAAATGCCAAAATGGATTCTCCAGCTTTGAACCCACATCAGCAATTGCTCCCCTTGACGACAAGTCCTCCGAGAAATCCACCTGATTGGAGGAGGAGGAGGATGCTAAGGGGAACTCGCCCGCGACCTCACTGGAATTCCCCTCAAACGTCTGAGAATCAAACACCCTGCGTTGCTCAAAAGGGAGGTCATCTTGGCGGGGGGTTCATGCATCCAACGCTACCACTCACATCTCCCAAGACGAAGCTGCCACCCATCGGAGCCTGGTGAAGGTGAAGGTGAAGGGGGCATCATCTCCCACACTAATCACCTTCAGCGTTCCTACTGCCCTCCCACTTTGCTGATCCCTCCGGCTCTCACCGTCCCTCCCTGCAGGGGGGAAGGGACCATGTGAACTGCGGCTTCAACGTTGCTCGCATAGTCCGCCATCAGGTCAGTGATGCATTTCTGGCCGTCGGAGGAAAGTTGGAGGGCAGACACACCCATGCTTGGCAGAGAAGGATTACGAAAACAGCTGGCCATTTCTTCGGCTTGGTCGTCGTGGCCGGGTGGTGGCATCGACAAGATTGGCTGCTGAGGGGGAAAGCCGTGAGGGGCGGCGCTGAGTGAGGAACAACCATTGTAATTATAAGCAGCTGGCCGGAATGAACACCTAGACTGGTGATTGTTCCTGGAATTAACATCAAGAAATTCAAGGGTAGAGTCATGGTGAGGGCACTGGGGATGTTCACTGGTGAAGACGACCTTGTCCTGTTCCAATATCATGATCTCTTGACGAACATCGGCGGCAGTTTCATGACAGGGCACGACTTCCTTCCTCTCCCGGATGAACTCAGAATTGCCGTTGTTAGGCGGCTGCTCTGCCTTGATATTATAGCTAACTGTGTGGGGGGCGGCGGCATGAAGCAGCCGGAACTTGTCCCGAAACCCCAGCCCCAGCCCCAGGTTGAAGAGATCCCCCCAACGTGGTGCTTACTCTCGGGCATGTCGACATTAGCACCACCATCTTCAAATCCCTCCACATCATACTCGCCACTCAAGCTGCTGCTGAAAGCAAAGGTTCCACCACCAATACTGGCGGCAGCCGGTGGGCGGCAAGCATCAGGATGGAGCAGGCGGCACAGCTCCTCTTCCTGATTTATCACCGCCAACCAGGTGGCGCTCTCCTTAGCAGTCATCTTGTCCTGGAGGCACTTGGACTGCCGGACAAGCTTCCGTATTTTGGCAATGTCAGGGGACATGTGCTTGATCACCGCAGTGAGCACGCTCGCTTTCCATGCCTTCTTCAAGTCATGAGGCTTCTTGTAGGGCGGAGGTCCCTGCTCGTTTGGCAGGCCCAGTTGCGGCCACCACTCCTCCTTCCCAGTCGGCCACCATGGCGGCGAAACTCCTTTGTCCAAGGGGAACCGCCGCTGCGGCGGGTCGCAGTGCTGCATCAACGCCGAGAGGAGGGAGCCCAAGGTGGTGTCCTGCAGCTCCTGAAGAGTGTGGGGAGTTGCGGTGGCAGATGCGCAGTCTTCTTGAGCAGCACCAGGTAGAGCGCGGTCCGCTCGGTACTTGGCTATGGCGGCAGGGCCATTACGATCAAACTTAACCTTCTCCTTCCACCAGGCGCGGAGGTTATCAGAGGCGCCACTCACAGGCTTACCGTTCTCAGGAATGATCCCGTAAACAAAACCCTGTGCCTTGCACACTTCCATCATCTTGAGCATGTACTTGAGTATCCCATCCTGTGCCCGGGACATCTTCTTCCTCCTCGCCTGCTCCTGGGACTGCTTATGCTGGCTGCTCTCACCAGCCGCCACACCGAAGTTCTCCCTGGACTTGCTCTGCTCTTTAAGCCGCTTGAGGTGTATCCTGTCTCTCCACATCCTTCTATCTAGTTCAACCAAATCAATCTCCTCCTCGCTGTTATCCTCGTCCTGAATCATTTCATGACCTTCGCCTGCCGGCAGAATTTCTACCTCCCCAGGATGAGCTAGTGGCACGAACTCCGTTTTCGCCGTTTCCTCCAAAATTCTCTTCATCGTCGTTGCACTGCACCACCCGAGCTAGCTTCAAGCTCGACCTTCCTAAACGTTTCCTACAAAATCGCCCAGATAAAAAACAGAGTCAATGATGTACAAGCTAATTATGATAAAATTAACGCATGGGATTCAGGCTCGAAAAGAACTACACAGATCTAGCATATATCGAAAGAAAAAAAGTATATAGTAGAAGAAAAAAAACTTCCCAGCGAAGAATTTAACCAGAAAACATAGTCAAGACCATAGTTTAGCCTGAAAAATACGAAATTCCACAGGGAGATCCCTCAAACGGCAACCCTCTTGGAAACGGGCAAATTTAGGGAGAGGGGAAAAAATTAGGAAAGAAAAACGGAATTTGGAGAATCGGCATACATACATACATACATAAATATACAGAGTAAATCAAATAACAGCTAAAGTAACATCAGCTAAAACATACATCTGAAAAGATCCATCGAAAAGCCTCTACTCAAAAGCATGAACGCCAAAGCAAGATAATTCCAGAGAGAGAACAACAAGAACTATCCAAAGGCAAATGAACGGCCCTAAAACAGACGACAAGTAACAAGAAGCGCGAATAGCAGAAATGAAGTTGAGAAAACTAAACCACACGGCCGTTGAACAAAGAAGAGAAAGATAAAAAGGAGCTATATATAGTCGTCCATAAATAAATAAATAAATGTATATATATATATACCCTATCTAGCAGTAGCAGCTCAATTGTGGACTAGGTAACCACCGCCATGAGATCTTCAAACCCCGCAGCAAGCAAAGTGGAGGTGGAAGAGGAGGAGATATGGTATAAATATACATGTAGAACTCTTTAAATGAAGGGATAGAGGAGAGCAAAAGCAAAAAAAAAATGGTCGGGAGGAGGAAAAAGACAAGGGGTGGAGTCCAAAAGGGGAGGTGGGAGGAAGAAGCAACACCTTGTGGGCGGTCGTGATAGTGGGTGTACGGATAGGGAGAGGACTGCCCTTGCTCCCGCTGGGTGGTGGCCCGGCTTTGGACGAACGATGGGGAGGATGAGAAAAGGAGATATGTAACCTCCTAATACATATATAGATACATAAATAGATGAAAATGCGTAAGTAAAAGACTTCTTTCTTTTTCTAATGCACAACTAAAGGATTAGGTTAATAGTATATATTAGGAAGACTATTGATAATCTTATTCATTTGAGTCATTTATTTTTATTACACACAACAGATATCTAATCTAACTCACCATAACTGCAAAAAAATTAGTAAGATAATCAATTTTAGTCTTAAGAAACATCATCAGCCAAAAGATTATGCTGAAAAAAACAAAACAAAAAAATTACAACTAAAGACTTACTCCTCCACACAAACCTGCTTCTTTCGTTCTTGTGTTGTGTTGGCAAAACATAATATGTATATATACATGTATAGATAGAGAGATAGAGACAGCGAACTGTCATTTTTTTTGTAGTGGTAATTAAGTTCATTAAGTACGCGAGGTTAACAAGGCAACCGTTGAATTTCCAAATCGAGGGTTATTTAACGTGTTTATGTGGGCCCTGCGTCGAGTGCGAGGATGAGTCCGTTTTAGGAAAACAGGGGCCCACATTCGAAAAGCGTTCTGAGTTGTGAATTCTGACGCCATGCCAAGCTTCCTGGAAAAGGGCTTCTATAATTAATTGCTTCGGAGTTCACACTTCGGTGGTGATGCCGCCGACGAACTACACTGTTCTCCTCCTGACTTTATATATATATATATATATATATATATATATATATAGACGTACGCACGAGGTCCGATTGCCTTAGCCAAGGGCAAATATTTTTTCCTATACCAATTTTTAATATAGGCTATCCTATTACAAGAATAGCTGAGATCTATTTTTTTATTTAAAAAAACAAACCTAAACCTAATCCTAAACTTTAATATGGCCGGCCGTGTATATGTCCAGCCGTGGTTAGATCTGGTGGCATGACCATGGATTTGGCCACAGACCAGATTTAATTGCCGCTAGCCAAGTTCGACAGCCATAGCTTAGACTAGGTCCAGTCTGGCCCATGGTTACATAAATCGGAATCGAAATCGATTTTCGAAGGCATTAAATTCGGAATCGGAATCGGTCTAAATCGGATAGAAATCGGTTCAGTTGAATCGGTCTGAATAGGTCCAAATCAGTCAAATTTAATAATTTGACAACTCATAACATAAATATATAAAAATAAATATTGATGTCATTTTGATATTATTGTGTGTATTATATTTTATGATATTTTTTAATTTTTTTGGATTTTTTTTGAATTATTTAGAGTTAGTTATTATTTTTGATTCGAGTCGGATACAAGTCAAAGTTTTAATTATGAGAATGCCAGTGAGTGTTATTTCTTTCCCTCGCCCTTTCTCTCCCGCATCCGCCCTCCTTCCTCGTCGCCGCCGCCGCCGCCTCCCCCCAGACCCGCCGCGCCCCACCCCCCTTCCCCCAGACCCTACCCGCCCCGCCCCGCCCTACCCCGCCCTCGCCCGCTGTGCCTCGCCTTGTGCCCGCCTCCCCCCGCCAGCCTCGCCCTGTCCCTCCCTACCGTCGCCGCTCCACCCTACCGTGCCCCACCCCCTGCGCGCGGAATCTGCCGATTTCGAATCATTCGGAATCGGCTCGAATCAACCGATTCATGGACTGATTCGAATGAAAACCGATTCAATGGGTTTTTTGAATCGGTTTTCCTTTGATCCGATTCAACCGGTGGCGGTCAAATTCAACCGCAACATTATTATTATTATTATTATTATTATTATTATTATTATTATTATTATTATTATTATTATTTTAAGGTGCGGCCAAATCTGGCCTCGCCTTAAAAAAAAATTGGCAGGTAGGCAACCAAGTTCTAGTCATGATCCGCCAGACCTAGCCTGGGTTTGGTGTCGTCGACGACAGTGGTTATGTCTGGTCGACCTGCCATGGCTAGAACTTGACCGCTAGCGAAAGAGGGGGTAAAAGGTTTTATTTTTTATTTTATATTAAATCTGGGTTGTCTTTATGATGAGACAGCCCATATAAGAGCTTGGGGCAGGAACATGTTCTTGCCCTGGGCTCTGGAAAATTTGTCCATATATATATAATATAGGTGCATTATGTTTTATTTACCATAATTGTGAAATGAAATACTCTTTTTAATACATTTGAGGAAACTAAATAATTAATTGACTTGTGCTAAAAAGGGCTATTTATCAGATTAATGATTTATTTTCATTTGACATTTTTTATCCAAACAATTCGTCGGATGCAAAACCATTTACGGAAGAAACAAAAGTTAAAACAAATTTCAAAGGTAAGTTAATTTATCCCTTTTTGTGTACCAGGGTCAATGGATCACCCACCATCCATAGCCCAGCCCCATTAACATCAATGCAACAGTTATATCTGCAATATTTGCAACTTCACTTAGAAATTTGAATTGTATACTTGTGTTAGTAAAAAACATGTAAAGAGGTTCGTGTTAGGATCATATTTTGATGATTATCATTTTAAATGCATTGGTAATAATTTATAAAAGATGCGTTATCATAGTAGAGTTGATGAGAGAACTAGACATTTGTATGCAGGTATTTCTCGGGTAATGATTTATTTATTATTAAGATGACATAGGGGGAGAATTAATGTGTAATAGGTATACATCTAGGGGAGTGTGTTTATATGCATAAAGAGATATTAGTGATCACTATTTGTCATCTCATGAACTTGATATTGGAATGACCAATTAACAAAAATAACTAATATCAGTGATCACTATTTAGTCATCTCATGAACTTGATATTGGAATGACCAATTAATAAAAATAACTAATTTATTTGAAGGGTATCATTCCTTATTTGTCATAGGTTAAATGATATAATCATTATTGACATAAACATTTTATCATGACATCTTACGGTGTTTATTGAACCAATATTTGTGTAGGTACAAAATAATGAAGAAGTAAAAACTAGATGCCTAGAGCTTGAAGACTTGAAGATCTACATGACAAACTCAAGAGAATGTTTCATACGGATTTACACGTAAAGAATTCACAACAATATGAGAGTTTTCTTCATCAAATGATGTCGATGGATGTATTCAACCTTGTGGAGACGAGACAACATTCAAAACTCTTTAAACACAACCATTAGAGCATATATATCATCAAGAGAATAAAATTTCTGAAGAACCAAGTAAAGAAAAAGTCCAAGCACCCAAATTGAAGGTTGAAGATTGAAGAGTGGAATGTAGTCTTGAAGTGAAGAACACTTCGGTTTAAATTCAGCCATGGTCAGACATTCAATCAGGAGTTCGATGAACAAAACATGGAGATGCAGGCAAGGAAAAATGGTGTTTCAACCTTCAGTCATACTTTCAGCAATTGAAGCCAGGGCTTGGAAAGAAGCTGTGACGAAGCAAACTTCAATTACCCTTCGGTCAACAATTCGGCAACCAAAGCCAGAAGCATAGAAGTTGAAGATCTGATAGAGCAGAGGTTGGCAGGTAGTTCAGTCAGCATGCTCTGCAACTAATGTGTCTTCAGCAAAACTTCAATAACCAATTGAGGAGTTCAAAAGTTCATAGTGGTCTAGTGAAGTTGAGGGAGATGGTTTGGTAGGCGTTTGGTTGTACATTCGGTAGCCAAAGTTGATATAGCAAGTTTTAAATGATCATTTGACAACCGAATGATTTGGACAAGTTGTACAAATTAGTCGTTAGAGAAAGCCAAAAGAAGGGATTCAAGTCAGCCATATTGTAAACTTGATTGAGAGGAAACAAATTTTCATTACTTGAAAAAATCTCAATACAAGAAGTATTTATAGTTTCTTTGGAAACGACTTCATAAGACGTTAGACATAAGCTGACAAACTAAGTCAGTTAATTCAAACTCCCTAAAGATTTTAAATTACAGAATTGCCTTCAAAACAACACTAATCCTAAACAGCCCCCTCAAACTGGACATCAAATAGATGCTAAGTTTGCGCAAATTTATTTCGAAGGATTGTGTTAAAGGTGGCTTCGTGGACATATCAGCAAGTTCATCTGATGAAGAGATATGTCGGGTTTCCAATTTATGAAGGGCAACTTGTTCTCTACCATAGTGGTAGTCGATTTCAATGCGTTTAGTACAAGCATGGAATATTGGATTCACTGATAAATGAAGAGCACTGTGATTATCGCAATGCAGAATGGGAATTGTAGAGATGTCAACAGACAGCTCGTTGAGGAGATATGTCAACTATGTGAGTTCAGCAGCAGTGGTAGCCATAGCACAATATTTGGCTTCTATGCTTGAGCGTGCCACAGTTGGTTGCTTTTTAACTGACCAAGAAATGCAGTTACGACCAAGGAATGTGCAGTAGCCAGTGGTAGATCTCCGTGTTTGAGAACAACGTGCCCAATCTGAATCAGAGAAGGCTGAAAGATGAAGACCAGTATCTGCTCTCAAGAATTGTATATAATCAAGCGTTCCTTTTATGTATCTGAGACTGCGTTTCACTTGAGCAAAGTGAAAATCAGAAGACCTTTGCAAATGCTGACATACCTAGTTTACAGCATGCGAAATGTCTGGTCTTGTGAAGGTTAGATATTGAAGTGAACAACAGGTAAACCAACAATTCCTCTGTACAATGATGAATCTTTGAATGGTGGTGGCTCATCAGGAACTTGGAGCTTGAATGCCATTGGGGTAGATGCAGGTTTACAATCAGACATGTTGGCCTTGAGTAGCAGATTTGTAGCATATCTTTGTTGACATAAGAAGAGACCATATTCCATTCTGTATTTGAATGCCTAAGAACTAGTGGACTTACCCCAAGTCTCTCATTGCAAACTCATGCTTAAGTTGATGCAAGAAGTTGTTTAGAGGAACCGAAGAGTTCCCTGTGATGAGTATGTCATCTACATACAGAAGTAGAATAACCACACCTGACTTTTGCTTGAGAATTAAGAGAGAACAGTCTGCACTGCTTGATTTAAATTCAAATGTAAACAGAAAAGTGCTGAAACGATCGAACCAAGCATGTGGTGCCTGCTTAAATCCGTATAAGGCCTTCTTGAGTTTGCATACATACATGTGTTGGAAAGGTTACATTTTTGAACCCTGAGGTTGTGAAATGTAGACAGTCACTTGTAAGATACCATTTAAGAAAGCGTTTTTAACATCCATCTGGTGAATGCTCCACTTCTGAACAACGGCAAGAGACAACACAGTTCGCACAGTTGCTTGTTTTACAGCAGGCGAAAATGTCTCTGAGAAATCAACATCTTCCTGTTAATTATATCCCTTTGCAACCAATCTTGTTTTTAATCTTTCAATAGAGTTATCAACAACTTTAAAAACCCACTTTGTGCCAATGATGTTCATCTGAGAGGTACGAGTGCAAGATCCCAAGTTTGATCTTCTTCTTGTGCTTACAAATCATCTTGCTTTGCTTTTAGCCAGCCAGGTTGAGCAAGTGCTTCTTTGACATTTGCTGGTTGTGAAATCTGATTAACAACACTAGTAAGACTATATTTTCGATTTGGCTTTACTATTCCTAATTTAAGTCTTGAGGCCATTAGATGAAAAGGAAGCATAGGAAGAGCAGAAGCATTAGCAAAGGATTGATCGATACCTCTTTCTTCAGACTGATGAACAATGGATCCTGCAGATGCTTCATTCTTAGACATAACCACAGCTGGGCCATTGCCCTGAGCATTAGAGGGACAAATAAAGTCATTTTCAGAAGCAGC
This sequence comes from Piper betle, assembly GCA_033002965.1. Lineage (NCBI taxonomy): Eukaryota > Viridiplantae > Streptophyta > Magnoliopsida > Piperales > Piperaceae > Piper > Piper betle. The sequence goes on along the minus strand of JAURVB010012231.1, from coordinate 34,410 downwards.
ACAAGTTGCATTGATAGAGGCAGCTGAAATCTCTTTGTACTTGTCAGGCTGATCACAGGCAGGAAATCCATATAAGTTGTTAAGGAAAGTTGTTTCGATGCTTTCTTTGGATGTATATCTAAGTTTGCAAAGGGAAAAACTTGTTCATCAAAAGTCAAATGTCTTGATAAGTAAAACTTTTTGCTCGGTATGTGATAACACAAGTATCCTTTGGGATGTTTATACCCAAGGATCGTGGTTGGAACTTGTTAGAACCAAGATACCGAAGACAGGAATAACATTGGCATCCAAACACACGCATTGGGGAATAATCAGGTTGCTTCTCAAATAAAGCAAAATAAGGAGAGATTTGATTTGGCAAGACAAAGGAAGGTCTTTGATTGCGTATATATACCGCTGTCTGTGAAACACTGAAGCCAAAACTGAGTAGGCACTTTGCAGTGGAACATCAGTGATAAAGCAGTTTCCACAATAACAAGATGCTTACGTTCAGCCTTCCCATTTTGCTATGGGGTTGAAGGACACGTGTCCTGATGAAGAATGCCACTAGCTGCTAGATATTGCTGCAGATTATTAGGCATGTACTCTCCTCCGCCATCAGATTGGAGACACTTAAGCTTAACAGAAAATTGTCTCTGTATAAGACTATCAAAAGCCAAAAAAGTTCTGTAAAAATCAGATTTTGCTTTCAATGGATAGAACCGTGTAAAACCTGTATAGTCATCAACAAAAACAACTTAGTACTTGAAATGTCCTATGGACATAGCAGGTGTCGGTCCCCATATATTAGAATGAACCTTATCAAAAGGTGCTACACATCTTGTAACAGAATTTGTAAAAGGCTAGCTCGTGGATTTTGCAATCTGACAACTATTACAAGGCTGAACAATAGGGAACTCAAATTCTAGTACTATTGGACTTTTGTTCTTCAAAGCTTCACTGCTTCACTGGAGCAATGCCCTAACCTATAATGCCAAAAAGTGCTCATTGTCTTCTGTTGTCGATTAGAAACCATGCCACATTGCTTGTAAAGATCCAACTTGTAAAAGATTATGTGACTTGGTTCCAGTCAAGATCACTCGTCCACTCCCTCTGTCAGATACAATAAAACCTTCAGGATGAACTTTAATGTCACATTTTAAGTCTGAAGTAGGTTGGCTAATGGAAAGAAGGTTTTGTTTAACAGTGGAACATGCAAAACATTATTCAACACTATATCACCGGTTTAAGTATGAAGTAAGTTGGCTAATGGAAAGAAGGCTTTGCTTTAACAGTGGAACATGCAAAACATTATTCAGCACTATATCACCAGAATAAGTTTTCAGAGTAACCTGACCAATGTGCTTTATATCTAGATTTTGTCCATTACCAATCATCACAACGTCCTGGCCTGTGTAAGGTTCAAAGCTATCAAAGAATTTAAGATTGTGAGACATATGAGAAGACACACTTGAATCTGGAAGCCATTGGCTAATACCAACTGTATCAATTTGTAATGCACTCATTGCTTGTTGCACAGTCTTGGTTTCACTCTTAGGAGGAGCAGGCTTGTAATCAGCATTAAACCTTTTGAAGCACTTGCATGCACTATGACCAGGTTTTTTGCACTGCTGACAGATGGATTTGAAAACTTTGAATGCAGCAAGAAATTCTTCACCAGTACTAAGAGCCTTCTTTTGCTGTCCAGAAGTTGAATTTGAAGACATGCTTTTGTTGGATGAATCAATGTTGGAGGTTTGTGGAACAGCAATTGGGGTAAAGCCTTGAAAACCTTTCTTTTCTGAAGTAAACACATGTTTATCCTTTCTAGCTTTAGTAGCAGTAAAAGCTACTTGAGAAGACACACACGAAGAGCTGGTTGACAATATGTGTGCTTAAAACTCTGAAGCATAGACGGGATTTCAGAGTATTTTGGCAAGGGTGGACGACGAGTCAATGTTGTGAACATTTGATAATTAGCACCCAAACCGTTTAGCATCCAAAACACTCTACGATCTTCAGGAATTGGTCTTCCAATTGCAATGAGTTCATCACAAATTGATTTGTACTGGCTCAAATAACTGTCCAAGGATTCACAGCTATCCCTTCAAATAGTTTGCATCTAATTTTGTAAAGCAATCTCTATGGCTACTGTAAACTCTTTAAACTTTCATTTCACGGCAGACCACACATCAGTAGCTTTTCTAAACCGATTACTTGTGATAAAATTTCTTCCCTAATGGTGCTTATTATCCAGCCTTGCCTTTTATGAGACAATCAGTTAATGTCCAAGCAAGAAAATCTGGATTTGAGACAAATTGATCATGTGTAGCATCAGATGTTGATCCAAGAATTAAAACAGATGGCGCAGAAATGGATCCATCAGCAAATCCCATACAACTTTGAGAATCAATGATGTTGATGATTTGTGGCACCCACATAAGAAAATTCTTTGACTGCAACCGAATAGGGACATTAAGCGGAGCATGAGCAGGGTAAGGGTATCTCACAGCAGTAAAGGGAAGATTGGGAAGTAGATACTGCCCCGGAACTTGAGGAAACACAAATTGAGACCATGAAAAGGGATCTGTAGACTGGACTTGAACAGCAGTTGCCGGAGAAAGAAGACGTACGAGGAGACTTTGGAGGATCCGCCATTGTTGAAACCCTCGCACCTTCGTTGTTCGTCGCCATTGAAAACAACACCAAATGCAGGTTTGCAAAGGCTAATCGATAGATTTGATCAAGAGCAATAAAACCTCACCCTCAAAACAACGATCAAGCACTCAGATCACCAAGAAGAAGAGGTTGTGGCATCAACCACAAGCGCAACAATGGCAGAACAGATAAGCTCTGATAGATATAGATTTTCATTAATTGAACAAATTCTGAATACAAGGAGTATTTATAGTTTCATTAATTTGTAAATTCTCAAGGTCTCAAAAGTGTGTGTATAAACCTAATCCTTTTGAAGAATAGGTACTACGAATAGGAGATTATCTTTGGCGGCTCAAGATGTAAACTTGTAAAGTGAGTATAACTTCAACATAGTTGCTACAAGGGCATTTGAAATTGGTTATAAAACTCATCAACACTTTGAAAGATACTTCAAAAAGAAGGTTTATAATTCATCCTTGACATTGATGTTAGAGAAAGAAGGCTTTTTAGACGTTTTAAAGGTGGTAGAGTACAATCTTCCTTAATGATCGCACGAGTACTTGGAAAATAGGGTGGGTTCAAAATTCTTTCACACTTAGTCATTATGGAGGAGGTTTTGACTTGTTTGTAAATTATACAAGTTAATTGTTATAGCGGCGCTACTAAAACTTACTTATCAAAATAACTTAGTTATTAAAAAAAGATATACTAATTGAGAACCTCTTCCAAAATTTATTTATGTTTTTTATCTTCTCCCAATCTTTGTGTATGTCTATTTTCATTTGAATAAATTGATTTTAGTGCATTTCACTAATTAGCGTACTTGATCTTGACTTGTTCAATGTAAGAAACTAAGTGAATTAAATTCAAAATCACTTTACAACTTGCATAGTTTAACAAGTTCAACAATATAAATTACTTATTGAATTGATATTTTCTTATCTCGCACATGACTTATTTAATTGGGTTTATATTATTATTTATTGCCTTGCACATCTTTTATTTTCCTACTTGCTTACACACTGATTGTATCTACTTGCTTATCAATTGTTTATGCTTAGTCATTTGTGCTTAACTTGATCATATATTTGTGACCATCATTTCTTTTGGCTCACTTAGATTAATTATAGTTAATTTGTTTAAATAATTTTTGTTATCTTGGTTCATTCTTACGATCATTAAAAGACTTCAAAAATTAAGTAGATTTAACTATTACTCTAAGTCTGTATAGTTAGCTTTCATCCACATTAAATGTGCCTTCAATTCATATTTTAATTGTATCTTGCCTTGATGTACTAACTAGCCAAAGGCCTCCACTATGCACAAGGTACAATTAAAATTTATTAATAATATATATTAAAAATGTATAACATTAATTTTAAAAATATTACTATATTATTTTTAAATAAAAATAATGAGTGTTTATTTAATTTTAACAAAGAAGGAAGTTGTATACACATAAAAAATAATTTTAATTTTAATAAGTAAAAAAATGTAATAATGAAATGGGATTTGTTTTCTTAAAGCTTTTTAATTTGGATGGAATATACTCTAAGTTTTTTCTTCATAAATTAAATTAAAAAATAAATAAAAATGTGCAAAATTCTAGATTAAGTATGTATTACTAAATAATAAATTTTAATTTGAATAGTATGTATATAAATGTATTAAAATTTATCAATATTTTATAATTTTGAACTTATTTCATATTATAGTCCAATACTTTCCTAATAATAAATAATAATAGGAATAATTTTAAATTAAGTAAATACTAATGGACCTATAAACTATTGCGGGCTAGAATCAACTACAATACAAGAAAGATTAAAACATGATACTAGAAAAAAAATAGTACTTTAATGCAAGATAAGACAAGAAATAGGTTGATTAATTAGTCAAGAGAATATACGCTCATAGTAATAATAGTGTTTCAAGGGGGCGCCCGAGGGGTGGGGGGGGGGGTAGACGCGGGGGTCCTGTGTCTGCCGCCGGGGACCGGGGAGGGGGGAGTGGGCCGGAGGGTAGACGCCCGGCGGCGGCCGGGAGGGGGAGGGGGAGCTGCAGCTTTGGGCGAGGGCAGGGAGGCGCCGCGGCACGGCCAAGGGTGGGGTCAACGACTGGCGGGTGTACGGCTGCAGTTGCGGCCAGGGGCGCGGCCGGGCGGGGGGTGGCGGACGCACTGGGCAGTGGCACGGGAATCAGCCCGCGCGAGGGAGCGCGGCGGTGCCGAGGGGGGCGTTGCAAGGGCCGCCGGGAAGAGACTCGGGGAGAGGAGAGGAGGGGGAAGGGGGACTGATTTCCAGCAGCTGCAGCCGGGGGCGTGGTCGAGCGGGGGATGGCGGATGCGCGGGGCAGTGGCGCGGGAATCAGCCCGCGCAGGGGAGCGCGGCGGGGCCGACGGGGGCATTGCAAGGGCCGCCGGGAAGGGACTCGGGGAGAGGAGAGGAGGGGGAATGGAGGGGAATGATTTCTAGCCATTGGATCGCGATCCAACGGCTGGAAACAAATTTGAGCACAGCGAGGGAGCCTGTGCTCAAGCACAGACTCCCTTTTCTATATATATATTATATATTATAGTATAAGCAATTAATTTGAATTTTAGACATGTCTATGCATTGAGAGTCTTGACTAATTTATAAGAGTTTTATTCCGTAAAAGTATATATAGTTAATGGAATATATAAATTTTTTAATCAAATAGATTTATATCTAAATTATTTTATTCACAAAATATAACTACAATAAATTATTTTATTGCCATATATATATATATATAACATTATATATATATATAAATATGATTAATAATAACTTGGATTTATTGCAATTTTATTCATTTTTTGAAAAATGAATAACTTGAAACATTTTTCATCAAACCGATATTATTTATATATAACATAATATATTAATTTTATATATTTTAATATCCAAAAATAGTTCATCTTAATAAATTATCTATAAATTTAAAAAAAGTAAATGATTTTTAGATTTTTTTTGTTTCTACATGTAAAATTAATTATTTTTTGAATTATAATAAACATATCTACGAGATTAAGGTTTTAAAATTTGTAAATATTTTATTTTTATTTATTTATCCCATTAAATTTAATATAAATATTTGGTGAAAGGGAAAACTTTTTCTATTCCTCAAGAAGGGATGAGTTCAACTCCGCGTTAAATAATATATGATAAATTAAGTCCCTCCTTAGCCCATGTACACGATCGATCAATCTCTTTGGTGCCGGATATAACGATGCCGACAGGGGGACGGCGCTGCGCGGAAGGAGCTTTTGGCCCCCGGGTGGAGATTGGGCGGCAGACAATCTTAGATCACATGTGCACACAATTAAGCAACTCACGCCTTTAAGTTGGATGGGCAACCGTAAAAAACATTTGCTGAAGGGCCCCGAGCAACTCACCTTGATTAAGGACGTTTCTAATTGGTGAATTCAAAAATAAGATTACAGAGTGCCGAAGCGAGGGACCTATATTAAACTTGCACCTTTTACAACGGTCAAACCTACGGAAAAAGGAATATGTAATTTTTAAAAGAAAAAAACTTTTTAGATGTCCGATTTGATCTATTTGCATATTTTAACGTGCATTAATAAGGTTTTTGTTTCTTTTTATTGTTATATATAATTATAATTTTGTTTAATTAATACTCAACAATGGTTACAATTACACTACCCCTCTCTCTCTCTCTCTATAATATATATATATATATAATCGTTTGTGAGTTTGTTTTCCAATTAATACTATAATTTGTTTGTTTTCCAATTAATACTATACTTTGTTTGTTTTATTTTTTTGTATAAATTCATTCGTCCCTTTTTCAGTGTGGTTTTCTCGCTCGGAAGAAAGTTAAGGTTCTATTGATGATACTTTTCTACAAAAAAATATCAATTTACTTAAAATTAGATTCCTTTCCTTTATATTGATTTGATTAATCTGTATATGCTAGTTTACTTTTTTATTCAAGGCATATCCTAATTAAACCCAATTAGTAGTAGTTTCAAACGTCAGCTTTTTCAAGTAATTAATTGTCAGCACTTATCTCATCGGTCAATAAAAAATTATTACTTTTGCCCATGGTCAAATAGTAGTTTCAGAATTTTGATTATGAATATATTTTTTATTTGTGGTTAAAAAATATTTCCTCCATAAATGAAAAAATATATGATGTTCACGTGGAGTATATGATGTTTTCTTTCATATGAGAGTTTGCTCTCATAGCCAGCTTGTTATAGTTATTTTATTTTCCGGACTAGTAACACTTGTTACTGACATGTTTTTATACTATATGTAGGTAATAATCACGAGTTGGAGGAGCCAGCTTGGACGGAGGAGCATTGTTATCGCTTGCACACATGTCAGTCGATAGAGTGGTTAATACTTTATTTATGATGCTATTATATTGTGAATGATGTGAAATGCTAAGACATGATAGGATATGATTAAATGAAATGATATGATGTTATGACATGATGACAAGAGGTGAGATGTGATCAGAGTGCGCAGTAGAAGTGTGGCCCAAGTTCTATAATGAATATACAGTATATTAGATTATGTGAATGAAATTGTTGATATATGCATATATATTGGTATATATTGTTTTGACAGCGTGGACCCTAATTGCACTTTTAGGGGAGACTCTGTTTGTTTTATTTTAGAATTTTTATTGAGTTTATTAATCGTAATTGTATTGGTGTGTGCTTGAATTGCATGCTCATTCATGTAGTACCATGTTAGGGTTTGTGCATTCATCAATGCATTGCGAGTTGTATCTTCATCTTAAGACGCCGAGATTGGATCTGCATGAGTTAGGTTTGGGTGACCTAACCAGGGCCTGTAACATGTCAGTTCGGTTCACGAGTGTGAACTGGATTTGGGGTGTGTTACACACAGTTCTTAGACTTTCAAGAGGTAATGATTGATTTGCATGGTTTCGTGAGAAATATAGTTTTGATACCACCTGTAACGACCGGACCTAAAGTGCAACGTAATGGGCCTAAGTTATTTTTAAAATAGTTAACCCAAGTTAAAGATTTATAGTCCATTCCCACTTATAAATAGGATCTTCTTCCAGTAGGTATTAGATGTAGAACTAAGTTGAGGGATCTCATATATATCGTAACTTAATCTATCCATGGGCGCATACATCAACATAATTAAATGACATAGATCAAGTATAGATCTGTAGCATGAAAATTACATATAATTTGAACTAAACATGCCTATTTTCAAATGATCCAACTTTATGAGATCATTAAAATAGAGTGGAACATAAACCAAATATTGCAATTCACATAAAAACAAACAAAATAAATTCCTACTAAAGTAATATATCATCAAATAATACAACACCTAGATGAACATGTTCATAAAAAATCTTGAGTGGTAAACTTTTAGTAAGCAGATCCAAAACCATGAAGTTTGTCCCAATATACTTTATAGAAACTTTACAACTCTGAACTCTTTCTTTCACAACAAGGAATTTGATCTCTATATGTTTGGATTTAGATGAACTTCTGCTGTTATTTGAATATAATACTACAGACTGATTGTCACAAAATAACTTAAGTGATCTTTCAATGTTATCAACAACATGTAGCCCTGTGATAAAATTTTACAATTATATTCTATGATTGGATGCTTTATAACAAGCTATGAATTCAGCTGCTATAGTGGAAGAAGCTATGAGTGTTTACTTAGCATTCCTCCAAGAAATAGCTCCTCCACCAAGCAGGTAGACATAGCTAGAAGTGGATTGACGACTATCTTGACATCTAGCAAAATCGGAATCAGAATACCCAATAATCTCAAGTTGATCTGACTTCTGATATGTAAGCATGTAATGTTTTGTTCTCTAAAGATATCTCATGACTTTTTTGGCTATTTTTTAATGATCCAATCCCTGATTACTTAAATATCTACTCAACATTTCAACAATATAAATAATATCTAGACGCGAACATACTTGAGCATACATAAGGCTTCCAATTCCTGAAGTATTGAGAGTCTTTTGCATTTCCCTTTCTTTTTTATGTCATTTTTAGGGCATTATTAAGACTAAATTTGTTTCCTTTAGAAACAGGGGTATTTCCTGGTTTACAACCTTGCATGCAAAATCTCTGGAACAATTTTTCTATATAGGTCTTTTGTGATAATTTGAGTATAGATCGGGAGTGATTCCGATGTATTTGAATTCCTAATACAAAAAATGCACTTTTGGTTTCATTCAAAAACCTATCTCATTGCTTGCAAGCAATATATGATCAACATATAAAACCAAAAAAATATACTTACTCCCGCTAAACTTATAGTATATATAATCATCAATTACATTCATCTCAAAACTGAACGAGAGAATAACTTGATTAAATTTTTGATACAATTGATGAGAAGCCTTATTAAGTCTATATATGGATTTCTTTAATTTGCAAACCATATTCTTTAAATCTCCCGATACAAAGTTTTTTTGTTGCATCATATAAACTATTTTATTAATATCACCATTTAGAAACATATTATTTACATCCATTTGATGTAACTTAAGATTAAAATGTGCCACTAATGCCATAATTATTCTTAATGAGTCCTTCGATAAAACTAGAGAGAAAATCTCATTATAATTGATGCTTTCTTTTTGAGTAAAAAACCCTTCACAACAAGATGAGTCTTATATCCTTCTACATCACCTTTCGAATCCCTCTTGGTTTTAAATATCAATTTACAACCAATAGGTTTCACACCTTCAGGCAATGAGACAAGATCCCCAATATGATTAGTTTTCATGGACTTTATCTCTTTATTCATGACATCAATCTATTTTTAAGAATTAAAACTCTTCATGGCCTGATGAAAGTTAGATTGGATCATCTTCTATCATTCTATTGTTATCCTCATGTTCTTCAAGAAAGATGACATAATCATCTGAAATTATATTTCTCTTTTTTTATGGATCTTCTCAATAGCATTTGCTCTTGAGGCTATTGAGTTTACTCTTCAGGTATAACATGATGATTATGATTAGTGAGATTTTCGACTTTGTCTTGTAATTCTGGTATTGTTTCTTGAACAACATCAAGAATATGATCTTGATTATTGTAAAAAACAATCATGGGAAGTGAAGCAGATTCTTATTCAAAGACAAAGTCTCTAACTTCATTTCCCCTCTAAATTTAAAATCTTCAAAGAACTAGGTATTTCTCGTCTCAAAGAATAACCTTATTGTAGAATCATATAACTTATATCCTTTTGACCATTTAGAGTACCCAACAAAATAGCTGCTAACTATTTTTAGTTCAATTTCTTTTTATTTCAATCTAGTGGCACAGATTCACTGCTCTGCATTTTCATACAGTGCACAACAATGTGCCTATATATATATATATATATATATATATATATATATATCTCGGAGAACAGTCAAGCCCACGTACGGCTTCATAGATATATATATATATAGGAGAACAGTCAAGCTCCACGTACGGTTTCATATATATATATATATATATATATATATATATGAGGGGGATTTGCTCTACTGCAGTGTTTCAGGCGTTGGATCAAATCCAACGGCTGAAACATGCCCCCCATAAAAAAATAAAATAAAATTTGTGGCGCTGCGCCGCCGCCACCCTGGCCGACGCGACGCCACCCCCTGCCCGGCTCGTCGCCGCCCCGCCGGGGGCGGCGATGTATCCGCCGGGCGACGGGGCGGCGGATCAAGCCGCCCCGGGTCTTCCCCTGCCGGCCCGCCGTCCCGCCGCCGGGCGACACCACCGCCGCCCGTCCCCTGCCCGCCACCCGCCGCACGACGCCCCCCGGTCCCCACCGCCACCCCGCCGCGCCCCCCTCGGCCCCCGCCGCCACCCCGCCGCGCCCCCCTCGGCCCCCGCCCGCCACCCCGCTGTGCCCCCCTCGGCCTCCACCCGCCACCCCGCCGCGCCGCGCCCCCGTCCCCTGTCGCCGGCGCCCCCCTGGCCGTCGCCGTGGCCGGGCAGCCTTCCCGCCCCCTCCGCCGTCGCTGTTGCGGCGGCGCCGCCCACCTTTTTTTTTTAGATCTTGGCCGTTGGATGCTAATCCAACGGCCAAGATTATACTGCAGTACAGCCTACAGGAAGATTTTATCCTATATATATATATATATATAGAGGAGAACAGTCAAGCCACGTACGGCTTCATCTAACCGATCACCGTCTAATTAATTAAGCATACATGATGCCTCCGCAGATCTGCCTTACACTTTCCCCCAAAAAAGCAAGCCAAGAAGCAACAATTGTCAAAGTCAAAGAATGGCGTATTTAACGACACCACTTCAATACAGGAATAAAGGATAAAATAATAGGCAGTTTCTGGAAGCTATAATCATCAGAAGAACGATCTAACTTTCAATCCACACTACATATGAAATAAGCACATTGAAAGAATTCAGTAACGGCACCAAAGTGCAATGGAAAAGAGAAGCAGCAGCAGAGAAAGCCACAAACTTAGCACTCATATACCACACAACTATCCAGACTTCAACCTACCTCTAATCCTCAATAATGCAGACATAACGTAGGACATTCCCCTTGGAAAAAGCACTTTTGACTTTCTCTTCAATATCTTTATCAAGCAACAGTTGTCCTTTCTCCACAAAATCCTTTGTTGTCATTTTATGTGACTTCATTGCATCAGGGTACAAGCTAGCTACCTGGAATGCACGAGGAATTAACATACAATAACGTTCATTGATGAGATGATTCATGTGCAAGTCATGCAAGTCATTACTCAAGAACCTCAATGTCCACTAAGCCAATCTTCCAGCCACGACGTCTCGCTAGAATTAAAGCCTGCATGGCACAATCATGGACTATTCTAGATTAGAAAAATCAAAACAGATAAATATACATAAAGATCATGTTTTGATGAGGAAACAATATGCACAAAACAGGTATAAACATGCATAAAATATCACTGATGACATGTACCAGCGAGATCACAGCAGTTCAAAAATATATTATATACCTAGGTAAAATGTAATTAAAAAAACCCCAAAACGAAGGTTAAACATGAGCTAAAAGAAATTTTTTATTTAAATGTTTAAATTGATTCCATGTGCAGTTTAAATCTATAAAGTGGCTAGCTCTAAATGCTTAATATTCACCAACTACCAATTTAGTTGAACCAATACGTACACCTCATTTAGAAATTCAAACGTTGCGAGCAACATCAGTGCCTCCAAGATCATCAGAAGGAACTGTTAGCGATGAAGCAAAATATAAAACTATTTGAAAAGTAAAACACATGAACTTAAACAATCAAAAGATAGAAAACACATCTGCGAAAGTAATCTTCTACGTTCAGCAAGATCAAAGAAGCATAATGCTTTTATGTGGATACAGTGTGCCTATCTTCCATTTTTAATTTTTAAAATGCAACGGTATGTATATAAAACTACTCACAGAAGTATAAAGAGAGCAAAAAGGTAGCACAGTTATGTCTAGCAAAATACAAAATTAAAATATAGCCAACATCCACCGTACAACAATGAAAATGAGATTATGCTCAAAAGCGAAAGATGCATTAAATATTTGACCTTACACATCAAGGGAGCAGGAGCTAAGGGTAGGTAGTTAATCAAAATCTAAGTATTTCAAAACTTTTTATTTAAATGTTTCAAGTATTATTTCTGACCAAGAAGAGGGATGATGCAGAAGCAAATATGAAACTTTATTGTTCAAAGTCTTAGCTAATTTACAAAGAATTTATTTTGTTTATGTTCCATATTTTAGTTCAACTAGGAGTCTTATAGTTAAAATTGCTGTCTTAGAAGTCTTCTCTTTCAAGTAATTACTAGAACTCAGATTTTGCTTTAAAAAACGGCCTCCATTCTTCAGTGTATAATTGGTTATAGATTGACTAAAGTTTTGCTTGGTTTCTCCCTTCTTCCTCTTTAATTCGTCTTGAGTATTTTCCCCTTTCAACTAATTATTCATCCCTTGATTGTTCTAACTTTTCAGAGCTAACCCTCAATTAAGGGAGCTCTCTGCTGTGAGGACGTTAGCCCTAGGTCTACTCCTCTTCTTTTTGACCAGACTAATGAAGAAGAATTAGAAGAAAAATTCCTCCACAAGTTCGAACAACCAAAGACATTCAAGATCGAACAAATGTGAGTCAATACACTCCTTTGCCTATACCAGAAAGATCTTTAATAGATATTTTCATAGATTTTGTTGTGGGATTGCCTCGCACTATAAGAGGATGGGATGCCATTTTTGTGGTTGTTGACTGATTCTCCAAGATGACACACTTCAATGCGTGTCGCATGTCTTATGATCCATTCAAAATAGCTGATCTATTCTATAAGAATGGGGTTCTCTACCATGGCATTTCAAAGACAATCACTTCAGATAGCGATACTCAATTCATGAGTTTTTTTCGAAGAATTTGTGGAAGATGATGGGTACTTTTCTTAAATTTAGTAGCCCATGCCATCCTTAGACAAATGGTCAAACAAAGGTTGTTAATGGGACATTGGGAAATGTGTTGAGGTTCAAGTTCAATCTTTTGAAAAATGGGATATTGTACTTCTAAAGATCGAATTCGAATTTAGTTGCTCAAAGAATAGGAGTACACGATTTTCTCCATATGAGATATTAATGGGTAAAAAACCATTGACCTCATTCCTCTTCCAAATATTGGTGAAGCGCCTAAGAAGGTATAAGATTGAATTGACAATGTTAAATCTATCCATGTCCAAGCATGAGCAAATATGCAAGTATCTAATGATAAATAGAAGGCATAAGCAGATTGACATTGCCGAAAAATTTGTTTCCAAGTGGGAGATCTTGTATGGGTTTATTTGTCTAAAGAGAGATATCCTCGAGTTATCATAAGTTCATGCCTTAGAAAATTGGTCCCTTTGTAATTCTTAAAGCCTACAATGATAATACATATCGAGTTCAACTTCCGAATTAGATGGAACATATACGACACATTCAATGTTGCACATTCACAACCTAATTTTGGAGAATACAATGGCAAGAACTTGGGGGTACGTTCTTTTTTAGAAAGGGGGATTGATGACATCAACCCTAGGCCTACTCCTCTTCCTCACCACCAGATTAATGAAGATGAATTCGAAGAAGAATTCCTCCACAAGATTGAACACCCAAAGACATTCAAGTTCTATGAGAGGAGGAAGAAGAACAATCAAACACTTCCCTAATTAAGTTCTTTCCTATTATGAACATAAATAGTTGAGTCTTAGTTGGAGTCCCTTATTAGTTATTTCCGAGGCATAGTTCTTAGAATACTTGATTAGTTATTTGTTTTCCTAGTTAAAGTAGGAAGTTTATAGAGGGTATTGGATTATTGAATTATTCAGCAAATAAAGTTATTGTTTTCTACCGATTTAATTTTTAGTTCCTATTCTTCTCTATTTACTTCATTGTTGAAATTGAGAAAAAAACCCTTAGAATCTTAAACTTCGTCGTTAGAGTTTAGTTTCATATATTATTTTAGATTCCAAGTTACATCAATCTATCTCATCTAGCAAAAAAATTGGATCTCAAGATTTCTACCAAAATCTTAAACCCTAAACCCTCAAAAAGAGATTTTAGTAAAGTGAGTATGGAAATTGCTTTTTAAAAGGATTTACGCATCATGATGAGCCGTGTAAAGAACAATACAATGACACTTGACACCATCACTCTTTAATCGTCAGAAGTCACAATAAATCAAAAAATAATTTCACCGGGCTCAGTGTATCCAAGAGTTTTTGCAGCTTGAATCAAAGGGTTCTTATCCTCTAATTCATTCATGACATATCCATGTGGCCCTGCTGTATTAAATGTTCAGCCTTTTGACAGTCAAAAATATAACATAACTGGACGGGACCACTCAAATTTCCAACAATCCGGCATATAGAATCACCAGATAAGATAACTCGGATTAATGAAGTTATAACAGGAAGGCCTGCCCCAACCTAACAAACAAAGAAGCATCAATTTTACTCATTGAAGAAATTTATAATGTCAATGATCAAATTGATAGGATTTCTGCGACAACCCATCAACCCTTTGTCATCAAGGAGCAAAACAATTAACAGTATACCTGGTCAAATGGCAACGTATAGCAAAGAGTTCCACAAAAGAAGGATGGAAAGTACAGTCCTCATTATTAGATTGTAGTATGCCAAATATGTCAAATAAAGTAAGAAAGGGATAACTGAACAAAAACGTAAATATCAAGCTTACAGTTGAATCGTATCTGATGTGGCGACGTCGTGAAACTAGTTTTTCATAGTCCTTCTAGAAAGACGGTAAAGTTATTTACATGGTTGGAAAAAAATTAAATCCTGAAAAAGGATAGATTACCATTTTAGCTACAAGTAACTTTTTATTTGCCAAAACAGCACAACATCCGAACTTAATTCCACGACTCAGTATTTTTTATGTTGCAAAACTAGCAGAGCAATCAACTTGCACCAAACTTACAAATACCAACAAATTGGTATGCGTTCATTGCTTATTTGATCATGTAAAATAAGATCTCAACTGTAGACAATCTTCAAAAAAAGAATTTCATCTAGCTTATAAATGCTTTCTTTGTGAGGCTTGTTGGATAAGTAGAAACCATTTATTCTTTTTAAGTGTTGTTATAATAAATAAGTTAAGAAGTTGGACATTAAAAATATCACATACTCCATCAAGTTAACTCTTTCGATAAAAATTTAAATTAACTTTTTACCTTTGTTTGCAAAACAAGTACACAAATCTCCTCTTAAAACATTTTTTTGTTTCTTATGTTTCTTCTATTTAGTACGAGTAAAATAAAAAAATTTAAAGATCTTAAAATAAATCATAATTCGTTGATTATATATATTATTTTTTAAGTACAACTTACAAAAAATTATTAATCATTGTAAATTTTTTAGACTTTTGGATATAAATCTATAAGGACTTTTTTGAGTTTTTTCTCTTTTGTATTTTTTTGCTTCTTTGGGGTTTATTAAAATAAAATTTTACTTTATAAATAAAAATAGTATATGAATGTAGGGGTGTTAATCGAGCGAGCTAGCCGAGCTCGACTTGTATTCGAACTCGGCTCGAATAGTTCGAAACTCGTTCGAACTCGACTCGAGATCGAACGAGTTTTGAATATGCATGCTCGAGTTCGAAACCGACTCGATTAAAAGTCAAAAATACCTCACTTTAAAAAAAATGCTATCAATGTGGATTGAACCCAAACCTTGAGGTCATCAAATTGAATACTTATCATCTCAACTATCTCACTTCTTTGTTATTATGTTGTATATATATATAAATAAATAAGATACAATATAAAAATTATATTATTATATTATTTTATCGAGTCGAATTCGAGTTGAGCTACGAGTCGAATCCGAGTTATAACCGAGTCGAGTCGAACACGATCTTGCTCAAATCCGGCTCGTAAGATTCGAGTTCGGCTCGTAGATTCGAGTTCGAATCGAGTTCGAGCTCGAACATTTAAATATCGAGTTTCGAGTTGAGTCAAACTGAGCCGAACCCTAAATAATTGATAACCAACTCGCTCATATAACAACAACCATAAGTAAATATATTTTTAAAAAATTATAATAATATAAATTTCGTGAATGGAAAACATGAATCTGCATATATAAGAACCGTTTGTTGTTCCCAAGAGAGAAGCAAGATCAATGATGTTTTGGGTTGAGTGGAGCCTTTAAAAACTCGGCATTCACCCGAAAGAAATGATTAAAAGATAAAAAGCGGGAACAGCAAAAGCGCCCAGAAAAGATAAAGAAATAAGGAGGGAGAAGGTTCACATATTGCGGACCATGTTGCATAAGAGAGGAGAGAGAATGGGAAGAGGATTTAAGTCTAAGTCGGCAGATGAGGAGCAGAAGTGGCCAGGGAAGGACACGGTAAGAGGATCATTGACGGTAATGAGAGAGTAGCAGAGTGGCTATTAGATATGCCCACAACACGGAGTACCAACCCTGCTCACCCAAAAACAAAACATGAAACAAACAGAACAATTCTGCAGGAGATATTTACAAGTCAAAAGACGTGGAAGGGAATGAAGGAAGAGATGGATAGATCGTACAGGATGTTGTAAGTTAAAACTACGGAGGAGGCAGGGAGGGACCGAGAATGGAGGATGTGTTGGCGCAGTTGCCGACCGATGCTGCCACAGCCTAAGAGTAGGAGTGGGATTGGATGGGTTTCATCCTCCTCTCCTTCTCTCTTCTTCTCCGGCTTCTTCTGTCGCTGCTATTATTATTTTGTCCTATAATATTAATAATAATTAATACTAACAAATCCCCGAGGAAGACCCTGGCCCTCTTCATGACCTCCTCCGTCTGCCCTGCGCCAAAACCCATGTCACAGGTAATAAGACGTCTAGTTGAGCTCTGTTCACTTTCGTGCTTATTTATTTGTTGTCAAGATATAAAAGAATAATCATAAAGGATAAAAAATATCTTTGAAAAAATATGTCAAAATATAAAACAAGGGAGGCTATTCCTAGTTTTTTTTAATGCCCATCCCTCTCCGCATTACCTCTTTTTATGATAATTATAATGAAATAAAAGTTGTGAAAAATTATCTATATATTTTATAAAAAAAATTTTATTATAATCAAACACCCTCTTAAATTACAATTCGATCGTAACTAAAATAATAATTCAATTTTAATTTGTAGCCATTCCAAATTGAAGAATCCTGTAACGGATCAAATAACCTCCCTACCTAATAAAAAAACAAACAAATTAAGGGTCATAATTTCTTTTGCCCATCTGTATATTGCCCTTTTCATTCTCTGTTACAATAGAAATTTCTTGAAAGTCTAAAGAGAGAGAGAGAGAGGTGTTAAAGGTAATTTTCTTTTTAAAAAAATGGATGCGTTAAATAAAAAAGTTGTAAATTTGGTTAATTTAATTGATGTTTAATTAAAATTAAACTGAACTAAAATTACTTTTTGGTTTATTTGATTTGGTTAACGTTTGTGTTTCAGGCTTATTACCTAGTAATGTAATTTTCGATTATTAGAATCTGCTATTCGATTTGGTTAATGATCAGCCCCGGCCTTCTTTCCTCTTCTAACAATCTTAACACCCTCTCCTCTTCTCCAATCGCCTCTTTCAGCCTATATACTAACAAAATAGCTATGAGAAGCTTTTGCTTTTGAATTAGTGATGATCAATGACAGAACGAGCATATTACCCAACCTTGTCTGCCCACTCCCAAATTTAATTTGACTCTACACTCATTAAATTAAAATTGAATATTAACTGAACTCGAAACATTTATATTGGTCTTACAAGTACTTCATATTCGATCAAATAAATTTGAACTAGCTAATTTATGATAAGTAGCAATGATCATTCATTCAATTCCGTACCGAGTTAACCAAAGTATAATTCGCAGCCAGATTTCATAACCCAAAATGAACTAAGTTACTTTTAAAGCCAAACCAAATTGAACCAAAATATTTCAATTGATTCAGGTCGGTAATTGAATAACTGAATTACATCATAATTTTTTTAAAAAATATTTATTTTATTTATTGAAAAATATTTTATTATTTTAGGGAACATAATCATTTAATAAGTAATTATAAACATATACCTATATATCATATTGAACAAATAAAATTCATCATAAATATATTATAATTTCATGATAATTAATATAAAAATGTATAATTTTAAATATTTCAAAAATTTTAGTTAAATCGGTTTGGTTCAATTCGGTTATGCATCAAAATATCAATATACATTTTGTTTTGTCTTAGAGATGAGTTCATAAATCTGCTATTTATGAATCCAATCAGAATCCAATTTGTTTATATCCGATCTAAAAAAATTTCAAATTTGATTTGGGTTCAAACTTTTCGAATATATAATATATCTAAAAATCCTCAGATTGGATATGTGTAACACCTCAATTCGCCCAAAAGGATAGGCTGAATTGTACTATTATAATCTTAAAGCTACTCGTTCGACTATCACGTACAAACATTAGGGAAGTAGATCTCAGCCCTCTATAAAGGCTTAAGATGGACATTTTACTGAAATTTTATAGAATGCGTGCATATTCATACTATATAGGACACATCTTACACTTAAAGTTTCTAAATGAGCACCTCTAACTGCAACAAAGGCATCATCTCTTACGACTATGAACGGTAACTTTAAGAATACAATGATCACTATAAACTACAGAAGTTACAAGGTTGAGCTTTAAAGATGCGGATGAATAATCCGGTTCTTATACTTAGTTACAACCTTCAAGTTAGGTTTACTCATTTTTATAATAGTGTTGAACTTAACTCGCGTAACATAAGGGTTGTGGTTATCTGTTCCATATACCCACGCAATGCAAGTAAATAAACTCAGGTTTCTTCACATGGTATAAACTGTGAGCTCCTCCTACTCATGTTTCTCTGCACTCACATACAGCTGCATCAAATGCATTTGGTAGCTAGAATTACTTCTCGTCATATTCTAGGACTTTGAGACGTATATACCCTGTAGACAACTGTTAACCTTTGCCCTAAAGTTTAACCGCTCCACAATGAAGTAACAACATGAGAACGATAATTTAAGCACAAGTGTAAACAATATATTATAACCCAATCCAGCATTTATACATAAGTCATAAAGGAGTTAAAGGCTCATGCCCACAAATACAGTCATCCCATAAAAACTTTGTATCATAACAAAAACCCCCGCTGCCACCACCACTAAGCTGCAAATCCTCACTCCTGGGCCGACCAACACCGCAGGACCTGTCCTACATATATATTGGAAAAAATGTCAGTAATCGAACAAGTTTGATTATCGGTTTGAAATAACTACCGATAAAAATAATTCTAGCAAATGGGTATCCTGTTACTCATGGGAAACTTGAAAACTTTTGAAAGTGCCTCATAGGGCAGTAAGCAACATAAACATAATTTGTACAAGCTGGCGCAAATACACGACAATTTAATAAACATACTTACATAAAAGCTTATGCCCTCAAAACCTTCATATAACACCAACTATAATACTCAGATGGTAAAAGAATTGTTAAGTTAGTGCCACAAATTTCAAAAATATGTTGCGTTATACAGTACCCTTAGGGTTTAACCTAAGGAATGTTACAAGTCACCTAATTAAGTATGTTAACTAGAACCTAACCCAAAATGATATACTTTCAGTGCCTTAAGATAGAAGATAAATTTTGTCATAGATATATGGGATGCAAAAATCCTAACATGATACTACGTGAATGCTTTGTCAACCAAATCACATTCAAAATCATTTAATCACAGTTAAAATTTATAAATTTTAAACAGCACGGACATAGTGTCCCTAAAAGTTTAAGAGGGGCCACCTATCAACCCATAGATGATATAAATATTTAATAAAACATTCACACCATAACTTCATTCCAAGTGTATGATCAGTTCTGAGTTGCATCTTGACTCAACTATTAATTCACATTCACTCTACATTACAGATCTGGGTCTTGACCCATCTGTTCATTCTTGTTTACATTTACTTTTTAAGGTTGGGTCTTGACCCACTTACTGAATGCGTTCATTATCAAAACATCTTTAATAACAATGCATATCATTATGACATTATTCGTAATCAAAATCACATCATGTGGGTAGTAATTGCTCTGTTCACTAACACAAATCATGTCATCATTTCATTTTTATCATAACATTTTCACCGTCATCAACATGTAAACATGATAATCACAAATAGTCTATAGTCGGACTGATGTTTGTACACAAATTTTCATTGCTCCTCTACCCAGGCTGGCTATAAAACCCCGAAAATAAATAGGTTATTTTATTTAAGGTTTTGTAAATTTTGGAACGAGTTTTAAATATTATTTAATTAAATTATTATCTTCCCTATCTTGTTTAGTTAATTTTTATTAGAAGAAAATAAGAATAATAATAAAAAAATAAAAAAATTATTATTATTAATCTTTTTGGATCAACCAAGTGGGTGCTATGGGTGATTAAAGTCTAACCAGTGTGGCTTGACATTTTGGTTATCAAGTAGATGAGTTTTTATAGAGATTGGGTAGACTAGGTCTTGTGAGTGGATAAGGACGATTGGGCATTGGAGGATATGAGAGAGATTTTAAGGGAGTTACTAGGCATGTTAAAACTCTTTTGGGTGAGTCTTCATTTTTTTGCCATTGCTGCTTCTTCTTCTCCTCTCCCTTCCTTCTGACATCAATCTCCTCTACTCCTCTACCTCCCTCTTTCTTGATTAGGATTCCCATTGTGATTATGGTACCTTCGTCTAAGTTTACAGATCCGTATAATTACTTGAAATGTTGTATATATTTTTTTGGTAGTCGTGGTTAGCCTGAGCAGATTCGACCACCATGTACCAAGCATAACCAGTCAAGGAATTGACCAATTCAACATGAGGCCACACCCTTAGTTTTTATGGATTTTATTAACCACTTTTAGTTAGCTCACTGCTGAGCACAATCACTGATCATGGCACTATGAACATGCAACACAACAGAAACATCAATCACTTAAGGGTTTTGTCCGAACCTTTTAAGTAGTTATTTTGGTGAGAATATTTTACTGGAGAAAGCTAACAAATTTAAATACAAGAATACAAAATCTTGAAGGAAAATAAATTCCACATGAGGGTGTAAAAACTGGGGAAAGGGGTGGCTAGGTCACAGTGAGCACAAATATTGCCACCTTTTGCCAACTTTGGCACCCAAAAATGTATATACAGGCCATAATAGACGAATTCATCAACATGGAACTTGTATATATATCTCTTTTGAATACATAAAGACCAATATCATGCAAAATGCATACTACGACAAAAGATATCATTTTTATACTAAAACAGTGCATGCATGCAGCCATAGATCATTCAAAAACTCATGACTATTTTTATATGCATTAAAATGACATGATTGAAAGCATATAAACTCCTAACAAGAAAGGATACATGATAAAAATTCTAGAAAAAATGCAAACGAACACAAACACTAGCAAACTATGCCAACAAACAGTAGTCAGAAGGTAAAGATAGCAGATGTAAAACCCGTGATTCGAGTTAGGGTTTTACGTTACCGAACCAGTCGGTTCGACCGTTGGTTCGAGTCGAGTCAGTTTCATGAATCGCGTGCTGAGTCGAGACCAGCCGTGAGTTATGAGCGATGAGAGTCAGGTGTACCTGAATATATGATGATAACGTCGAGAAGATGGTGAGATACGAGTTATCTGAATATATGAAAGTATGCAGTATTTTTTTCTTTTTATATGTTTGATCGAAGAAATAGTTTTAGGCCGAATAACGCATTAGGACACGTTTGATTATATTTGGGTGGGTTATTAGTTATAGAGCATGCCATTTGGATGTTGTTGTGTTTGTTTTATTTTATGTGATTTTTCCATATTTTTCTAGATTTTTTTTAGAATTTATTACGAACTAGTTATTATTTTGACTCGAGTCGGAATCGAGTCAATACTTATTTACGAAACTGCCACTAGAACATCACTTCATCTTCCCCGACACTCTCCCCCTTTCTAAACCCTAGCCGCCGCCATTGGGTCGCCGCCGCCGCCACTGCCGACGCCGTGCTGCCGCCGATCGACGCCGCCCTGCCCCGCCTTGCTGTCGCCGTGCCGCCCCGACCAACCCCGGCCACCGTCGCGCCGCCACGACGCCGGAATCGCCCCACGAAGCCGCCTCGGTCGTCGCCACTCCGGGCCGGATTCCGCCGCCGTCCGGGCCGCTCCGCCGCCGGTGTGACCCTGACGAGCACCCCCTCGACGTCGCCGACGTTTCCCCCACCATCCCGACCGCCGTCGAGGCCGGCCGGAGCCCCGATTGGAGAACGCCGCCGCCGCCGCCCGTTTTCAACGTCGCCGCCGACGGCCATCGCGGCCTCGGTTGCTCTGTTTGACACCGCCATCGGACCAAGCTCGTCGAGCTGGTGCCGATAGACCCCTTGATTGCCCCGTCCCGAATCGTCGCCGGAAAACCGTCGGAATCCGCCGGAAAACCGCCGATACTCGCCGGAAAACCGCCGGAACCGTCGGAAAATTGGATTCGAGGGAAGTTCGCCGGATCATCCGCCGAACGCACCCGGTCCAATCTGATCGGATTTCGGACGCCGCTAGGTGCCGAATTCGAGTTTCGAGCCACGAAACGGAAACCCTAGCCGTCGCCGATTTTCGACGACGCGAGGTATGATTTATTTTAATTTAATTATTTGAAAGTTTTGATTATTAGAATTTGAATGTTATGATTGATGAATTGTGCATTGTAATTACTTATATAAATGTGGATTTAATTTAGAATAAAATATGAAATTTGTGGAATTGTGTGGTGTTAAAAATAGAAGTGATGAAACTAATTAGGGTTATTAAGTAATAATCATGATCTAATGTAAACTAACCTAAGTAGACTTGTTAGAATTGATATAGGTTGATGTGTGACGGTTGATGTGTGATTGTGTTGATTGTGCGTGCATGGTATAGGATATGTGATTCATCATGCGGGCGTTAGTTTTTAGCCTGATTGTGTAGGTACGGTGTAGGAGCTCGCCGCCTAGGCGCGTGGACCCGTTTGGAGCTTCTACCAGGTCCGTTTAGGACTCGTTCTCTGATTTACGCTACTCTCTTGTGTATTTGACTTATTATGTGCAGGACGAGTTAAGTGGCGTTTTATCGAATCCCACTTAACTCGGGCCATTTAGCCAACGATTTTTCGGATTAATAACCCTCGAGGATGAGATCCCTCGAGTTTGTTTTCGAACTTCAGATCTAGCTCACGTTGCCTTCGGGCCTATTGTATAAATCCCAACCCAGACCTATATATATGTATAGTTTTCGTGTTTTTGTGAGAGACTGAATGAGGGAAATCCGACCACCGTGCTACGCGAGCGGGCACGTGTGTGTCGACAGTGGGCTCTGGAATGGTGTGCGGGCCGTTTCATTCCCGAGGGATCCTGACAACTCCACCTTTGAGTTCCTCAAACCCGGAGAAGTGTGGAGGTTCACGGGTACTGCATTGCAGCGCATGTCTAGACTTGTGGTTTCAAAGGGTACTGAAGGCGACTGCCTGAGAGTACTCGGCCTTCGTGCTCAAGGCCAGGAGTAATATGGAAGGTGCAGAGGGCGGATAGGAACGAGATTTGACGCGAGAAGCAATAGAGAAATGGCCGAGGCATGAGAATGTGAAAGATAGGGGGACGCTGTCGACCCGATGGCGACGGCTCCCGTATGTGCCCTGATGAGAGTTCTTGAGGAAGTATATGGTTTTGATTCAACAGGAGAGTTTGCTCTCCTGTGCCAGATTGATATTAGTTATTTTCCGGGCCGGTAACACTCGTTACTGACGGTTTTTCTATATATATGTAGGTGAGGAATGCGAGCGATGAAAGCTGTCGGAATTGCGGAGGAGCAGCACGGAACCGCGCACACATGTACCTGCCGCGTGTAACGTATGTTAATGGTGTGTTATTGCTACGTGAATGATAATTTTGATGTGTTTGTTTAGATAAATTACTTGATATGAAACGAACCGATAAATATGAATGAGTAGGGAGCCTTGGAGTACAGACTCGGCTCAGGTAAAAATGAATGAGATAATGGTTGAATGTCATGGTAGATTAGTATGTGTTACCGTATTTTTATAAAATAGTATATATTTTCTTTTGGTTTTTCATTTATTATTTTGTCTTGTCTTTGCTTGTACATCATAGCATGCATGTAGGACTACGTTAGAACCCACGCATCCCATCCATGCATTTCATGTTTGCATCTCCATCTTGAGACACCGAGGGCAGATCCGGGTCGGCTTAACCGAACCCAGTAGATTAGCGAACGGTTCGGTCGCCGGTGACATTTCCGGGTCGGTTCACGGGTGAGCCGAAACGGGGTGTTACAGCAGATTTACCTCAAGGAGACCCAAAGAGGTATCCTGAGGCTTCCTACCGTTAGACCTACCTAGGGGCAAACAAAGCTTCAAGGAGGCTTCGAAGAGGCCAGGACTACTAAAAATGAAGTGGAGAAGCCAAAGGATGAAGGGGAACTCGGAGTGGAAGAGAAGAGAAGGATTGAAATGGTGTAGAATGAGTGGTTTTTGTAGAAACGCAAATGGGCTTGGCACAAGTGCACTCTCCCACTGCCTTTGCATTGGCCACCTCTCCACCGACTACCGAATGCCCACCACATGACGTCTAGAATAGGAAGAAGCAGACAGAGGCTCCAGTCTGGGGGCAAGGGTGCTAGTGCAAATCCTTTGCGCCAAACAAAGAGAGGGAAATTTTTAAATTTTGGCACAAGGGTGTTGTGCCAATGCCTTTGCACCAAAATTGAAACCCTAAACTAAAAAAGAGCTAGCGCAGGAATCACGCACTTAGGGTTTTTACCCTAAGGCAGTCGAGGCGATCTCGAAAATTGTGTCACAAGACTTGTAGGGGCTAGGATTGATTGAAAAGGTTTCAAACACACAACAAGCGCACTCTATACACACGAAGGACACAATCCCAACATTTAACTAAATTCTACTCAACCGAATCAAAAAGAGAAAAGGGTCGAGCATATAACGTCCAATGGGGAACCAAAGCCAAAGGAGGCTAGGCTAGGCAACATACTAATCATAATATACACAAATCTAGGTAAGAAGGGTCGAACCCAACTAACCCGATTTGGGTAGCAACAGAACTGACTATAAAACCCTCGAGAAAATAGCCCGGGTTTTACAATATGGATTTGATTTGATCTTTATCTAATCCGAATAGGTAATACTTTATAAAAATAAACTTAAAAATATTTAAAATAATATCTTTTATCATTTTTCTTCATTTTTATTTTAAAATCTATATTATTTTTATTACATTAGTCAATCGGGTCAGATTCACAAATTCTGATTATATATGAATATACTAATTGAAATGAATGAATCTTTGGAGTTAGATTCGCGCTGAATACGGATATAACCATATTCAATCCATTTCTGACCTAAACCCATCTCTAGTTTGTTTATATCTCTATTAAAAATAGAATTGAATTAATTAAAAAAAGGATTAATAATTTGGTTAGTATTGGGTTTGATTTTCATTTTTTATCAAATTATGCTCACCCCTACATGGTCAACAACCAAACTAAATATATTATTATATTTAATATAATAATTTAAACCAGTCGCGATGCACAATGTTATATATTCTTATATTTAAATATTTTTATGTGAATTGGATTTTAACATAAATTTAAATTGCTTAGAATACAATAGAATTTTAATTTTCCATAATATTTGTTTATGTTATTTGATTTGTTTTATAGTAGATATTTATTTATTATAGTCTTTTACATTGTACTTATTTTTAAAAATCTTAAAATATTATTATTTATTAATTATATAATATATATCAATTTGTTAATTTCATAAATCTATTTACTGAAAAAAATTAGAATATGGTTTTGTTTTAGATGAATTAGATTTTTTTACTTCTAATTGTAATAATGAAATATAAACTTGTAATTTAATTTACTTATATGAATAAAAAATAAAGAATAATATCATAAAAAAGTTAGAAATACATGGCAAATCCTAATTAAACTAATATTTTTGTAAATAAAAATAAAGAGTAATATTGTAAACTATTTAATGGACATGCGAGCGTATTAAAAGTCTTTATTTTTTATATATGAATATATATATATATAATATATATATATATATATTAATATTACTCAAATGCATGAACTCGTGTTCAATCAGAACTCAAATATTATACTATTTAATCACAATTTTTATGCATGCCTATTTAATCATAATTTTTATATGATCTGAATCTATCAAATTTGAATTTAATCAAAATAAAATATATTTAATTAAAATATTTCAAATAGATAAGTGATGATCTAAAGGCGGGATGTTTAGGGGTGCTGCTAACAGCTTGATTGAATTAAAATTCATTCGATGTTGGACTCAATTTGATTTTTAACTTGAACTCGAATCAAGAAAAAAAAAAGAAAAAACAAAGACAATATGAGCCTACTCCTAGTTAGTTTGATCCAATTGAGCCGGTAGATTGAGATTATATATTAAATAATATATTTTATATAATTTTACATAATTATTTACATAAAATTATTTAGAACAGAATTAAAATTATGTCATAGACGGTGATATAACAATTTCATGTATGAATAAATTATTTGGCGTTAATTTACTCGATTAACACGCCAACCAATATTGATTGGGAGGCATGGGATGGACATGAGAATCCCGGCGTAGGCGTCATTTCTACGCCACCACAAGGTGACCTCCTTCCCTACTCCGTCGTCTCCTTCCTTTCTCTTCCCCTCTCTTCCGATTCCAGTAGACATCACCCCTCTTCATAATCACAGACCAACAAAATAACGAACAAAGAAAGAAAGCGACCGAGAGAGGGGAATCGCCTTGACCTCCATCGCTAACTCCTCTGGTTTTTATGCATCACACCATCTTCATCTCTCCTCATCTACTCTATTTCTGATTCGTCCGTGCTTCCCGATTCAATCGAGCTCAATATCTCCCGTGTCCCTCTCTCTCTCTCTCTCTCTCTCTCTCCTTATTTTGTTTTGTTTCATTTTTGTGGCAGTCACAGGCATCTGGCATCAGAGGCACTGACTTTGCAGTTTTCAAAGATGGGTCTGTCCTTCACCAAGCTCTTCAGCCGTTTGTTCGCGAAAAAGGAGATGCGTATCCTCATGGTTGGCCTCGATGCCGCTGGTAAGACTACCATCCTCTACAAGCTCAAGCTCGGCGAGATCGTTACCACCATCCCCACCATCGGTACTCAACTGCCTTTCTTGGCTTCATCCTTCTCTTTCTTCCTTCCTTTCCCCCTATTTCATGATTATTACGATTCTAGATCCGCATCTCACAAATATTGTAAATGGCCTATCTTCTATCTGATCGGGCTTGTGCTTTTCAATTATTATGTATAAAGGTGAAAGTGGATTATAACTCCATTCATACTGTACCGTCTGTTGCATCACCACTTTTTGGCAGCTTGGATGGTTATCTTCTTTTTTTGGTAGCTTACCATCTGTTTTAAGTGTTAGATGCTATTATATTATCATCCCTTCCCTTTTTAATTCGATCCTGTTTTCTGAAAACAGGTTTTAATGTGGAAACTGTCGAGTATAAGAACATCAGCTTCACTGTTTGGGATGTCGGTGGTCAGGACAAGGTTGGAAATTTTGCTGCTGTTTGTTTCTTTTATTGTTTATATGATACAATTATTTGAACATTAGTTGTAAGGGCATAGGTAAAAAATAAAATAAAATTACAGACATCTTTTTGTGACTTTGATTACTTTGCCGCTGATTGGTAGATAGAGGATGCCTTGCTCAAGTTGTTCTATTGTTGTTTTTTTTTCTAAAAAAAATTGTCAAGGTGTGCAGTGGAAGATCCATTTATTTGATTATGCATGCTGTCAGACTTTCATTTTCCATCTGATATTCTTTTTCATACTATGAGATTTAATGGTACTTCATTAAAAACTGATTGCTTTTATGGCTCAAACTTTGCTTACTGAGACCATTATTATTGATTCCTCTCAGATCAGACCACTATGGAGGCATTATTTTCAAAACACACAGGGTCTTATATTCGTTGTTGACAGCAACGATAGAGATCGAATTGTTGAAGCAAGGGATGAGCTTCATAGGATGCTTAATGAGGTACTTGAACAGTTCAAAACGATGCAAGTGTATTTACTGCTTGAATACTTGATGGGCATTGGTTTTTGGTATGCAAGTGTGCCAAGAGCTACCTAGATGCATTTGTTTATGATTCAGAATTGGTTGGTATGATGTTGCTAGATGTGATACTTGGTCTTTTCTGTTTGGACTAGTTCCTAGTATTTATTATAGCTAATGGGCAGTTTTGATTGTAGGATGAGCTAAGGGATGCTGTGTTGTTGGTCTTTGCCAACAAACAGGATCTCCCTAATGCAATGAATGCCGCTGAAATTACTGACAAGCTTGGTCTGCACTCATTACGTCAGCGACACTGGTGAGTAGTAGTCAGTTATTGGATATTCTGTTTCTTTTTAAGAGTAATTCATGCATGAGCCATGGTTGCAACATGCATCTTTGAAGGCAAAAGGTATACTGGGGTTAACCTCAGCTTAACTAACTGAGGTCACCCCTTCTGGGCCATTCGATCATATGAAAACGCAGATTTTCTCCCACATCTCTCTCCCCAATTGTGAAGTCTGATGATTCATCCATGCTTCCTTCTCCGGAGAACATAGGCCTCCTGCTTGTCTCTTTAACATTTCCCTTTCCCTACTCCCCTCACATTCCTGTAGTCACACCCTCCCCTTCTGGTCAATATATTTCCTTCTGCAACTTGATCCCATCAAAGTGGCAGCTAAACCACATGGGAAAAAAATATATTCTTGATCAATTTTTCATACTGTTCTTTGAGTTTAATTTCTTGACATTCTATCTTCCATTGTTAGTGTTGAGAATAAAACTTACAAACAGGGGGATACAAAAAATTTCTTTTCGTCATGGAGCTTGGTTAAAAATTTCCTATGCAATGAATTTGATTGATATAATTGACCGCGGAGGAACTTTTGTAGTGAGCTTTATAACATCCGAAATTTCATATGAAACTGTAATTTGTGACTGTGGATGGCACACAACTGGGTTGTCCAGTTTCCAAATTGCGAAAAAATTGTTTTTCATAACCAAATTATATGTTTTGTGTTGAAGGAAAGATTTTACTTTGTTTGAGTTTGTATAATTATTGATTTCATGAAAGGGTGACATTTGGATGGGGCAGAATGAGGGAGATTAGGATGAGGATTAAATGATAGGATGGAGTACAGAGAGAAGGGGGAGCATGTGAAGTGTGAAAAAGCCAGATGGGGTTGAAATAACTGGCATGGAAGAGTAGGGGGTGTCAAATTTGGTCGTTCATGTAATGATGGCCAAGAAAGACGTGGCCCTATAAATTTTTTCTTAAAGTCACCCCAAGGCCCAGGCTACCTGTCTCATCTTTAAATTTTTTAAAAACAGTCATTAACATTCATATTAAAGTACAACTTAGTGTCTCATTTGCCGTGGAGACATTTGAAAACATGAAAAATTTTGCTTTAGCCTGAGGCGCTAAATTGTAAAAGAAAATCCCATTTTGTAGCCATATGACTGATTGATGTTGTAGGAGTTGGTTCCCCTGTGCTTACTGAATTGTGTAATTTTAAAATCACGTGTTAATCATAGGGAATAAGGATAATGATTGAAATAGTTGTGCAATAACTTGGAAAAACTAAAATAAAATTATGTTTTTTTACTAATTTAGCGAATTGTAATATGCCATTCCATAACTTAAATACGTGGAATTGAATATGTAGGTACATCCAGAGCACTTGTGCGACCTCTGGGGAAGGACTTTATGAAGGACTTGAGTGGCTCTCCAACAATATTGCCAGCAAGGTATAGTATTGCATATGTTCCTGTGTGATGGATTATTTATGAAGGGTTCCTTATGGTTGTCTGATAAGTAATATACTAAATGTCAAGAATTTAATGTCTATGTGAAGCTGAATTAATTGTTAATGTATTTCAAAGGAAAATATTTTTTTTCTGTTATGTACTATTTCTGTTCTTTTTAAGGCGTTGGTCTGCAAATATATGATATAATAATGTCATATTATTCAATTTTTCAGGCGTGAAACTGTTGGGGGATGGATCAGAGACATTTTCCTCACTCTAGTTGAGCAATCCTGAACTAAGAGGCATTTTGTCCCAATGCTACTTTAAAGTATTTGTTTTCTTTTTATTGGGCCTTTAACTTAAATATTGACATATGTTTGTTAATAACTTATGGATTGACTTTTACATTTTTTGACAGTACAACTTCAGCTGTGGGTTTGTGTAGGGATGCTAAGGGTTTGTTGGGCTTTTTTATTCATACGGGAAACTCAAGAATGATGAAACATAGAGAGATTAAAATTAATATATATTTTTTTCAAACCTAAAATACTTGGAAGAGGATTTTCCCTAGGCATAATTTATACATGACATGATTTTTTTATGTGGTCGAAGCCAAATATAATCCTTTCATATGAAAAATGTGCTTACATCGTTAAGTATGTCCTTTAGTAGGAAATAATAAAGTGAAATATAATTGTTAGCAAGGTGTAAGTTGTGCAGATTGAGAGAAAAAATAAATTTAATGCTGAGTTACCAGACTGAATGGGCTATGTCCATGTCATAATGTGCTCTAGAGGAAAGATAAATTAGAGTGATATATATGGTCTCAATTTATCTAGAAAGGAAAGATAAGTATATATTTAAGAGGAACGGAAATGGAAAGGTCAAGCTTGAGAATCCAAAATGGAGAGGTTATATTGACAAATATGTGACTGACATGACACATTATTATACGAAGAGATATATCATCACAAAAACTCATGTTCCTCATCATTATCTTCCACTTAATTAAATAATATTTTTGCTCAATTCTATACTTATAAGTAAGTTGTTAAGTTGGACATATGTTGATATAATATATAATATGAGTTGTAAAATTTATATTTGGATTACAAATATATCCACTTTGCTCCTATTGCGCACATAGTATGTCATTGATGAATACCAAGGTATATCAGTTCATAAAAAATGTTTTAAGCATGGAATGGATTGTATAAGGTATTAAAAGATAACAAATATGTTGATATTACTAGTGATAGACATTTCATATGCCGATGGACTTTTGTCTTTATATATATAATTGCGAATTTAGCTTAACTGTACTTCATACTTTTCTTGTGAAAATCATTGCAACAGTACAAAGTGATGTTTAAGGTAGTCAAAAAAATCTTTTTAAAATAATACTTGGAATGATGGAAATAGTGTTCATATAACTATTAATTTCGAAAAAAAAGTAAACTCTAAAATATAACTATGTGACTCACAAAATTACAACAATGAAAAATATTTATTTCTCTTTGACTCTTCATTTGTCTCTTTGAAACCATCTTTCTGCACATGCAAACCTCTTTATGAAATGAAATTGAAAATTTGCCCATAAATTACAGAAGTTGCTACATGGAAGTGTCTTCACGTCTCAATCTGTCGCTCATTATGGACAAATTAGAAAAATATAGATAATTGATAATTATAATTATAATTTATAAGTAATTGAAACTATATGCGAATTGAGTAATACCGATTATGAGAGAGCATATTCACACATTAACTACAAGTATAATAATTATAATTATAACAAGTAAAATAAAAAATCAAGCTATTTTTCATCCCGTCCACCTACCCACATCTACCATCAATTCCTCCAATCCCTGCAACCCAAAGATCACCGCCACTGGCAACACAACTCTGCCCCACCACCACCCCCACCTTGCCTCTCCCTCAACACTATCCCCCGACACTGACTACCCTGTGGTGGTGCCGTTGAACGTTGGGTTGCACCCGTTAGTTGTTATACCTCTTCCACGTCATCAATGATGAGCTGCACTTTTCTTGACCTAGATAATATGCTCAGGCACATGATCGCCTCGACATGGGAGGAGTGGTCGAGGCCAAGCATGTGGCCAATCTCATGCACTGCCTACAGACTGCAGGTCGATCACTATCCGACACATGAGTAGGGAGTTGACATTCTAGTTCTCAGGCTGGCCGTGGGGCAAGGAGAAGGTTTACAACCTAACCAATCGGTTTGGTGTTTTTGTGACCTGTTTGACTTTGGTTCGACTCTGTTAGCATTCGGCCGGTCCGGTTCTATCGGGTTGGTGCTAAGTGGGTCTTTATGCGTTATTGTGGACTTGGGCATGCGTCCACCGTTGAGTTTTATTCGGTTGGCTCCAAATGGCCAAGTTGTGGCCTTGTTGTTATTACGGATATTTAGTTAACCTAGGGTCACGTGTCACGTTAGAGTTTTATCGCATGCATCCTTAATGTACCCTCGAGCCTAGTTGCATGTTAGATGCCTCCCGAACCCAATTTCCTTTCTCTCCCTCCTTCTTGCCTTCCTCCTATTTCCTTTCCCTTACTCTCTTTTCCTTCCCTTTTTCTTTGTCGTGACTAAGTGCCGGGCACAAAGGCGGCCTCCTAACACCTTTGCACCTGTGCATGAGGTGCGCATGTGGGGAACTTGTCAGGCATAAAGACGCTCCCAGGGATGCCCATTTTTCTCCTAGTTGACACCCATTTTTCTCCCCTCTTCTCCTCTCCCCCACCTTGGATGCCTCCCAACACTTCTCTCTCCTTCTTCCCCTTATTTCTCCCCTCCTTTTTCTCCTACTTCACCCCTTTCTTCCCCCTTCTCTCCTTCATTATTTAGGTACACTTTTTCCCCTTTCTTTAGTTGTTTTGCATTTTGGGCATTGCTGCATGTAAGACTTGATAGAATTATGTAGATCATATCATTTTGATTATTTTTGGTATATTATTTAATATGTTTTCCATGTTAGATCATTATAAAAATTTGATTTGTATATAAAGTTTGCCCTTTTATTTTTGTTTGGATTGAATATAGTGCATTTGTTGATTGTCTGAGTCATCTTGATCGCAGTATCAATTATTAATAAATTAAATAAAAAATGTAATAATAATCTGTGTGCAAGTTTAATTTTAAAACGAATCAATTGTGTGACCTTAATTAATTTTACAATGAAACTAATTAACTTATTAAATGATAAACGATTTAATTAATAAAAAATATTATTTACACATATTGATTATGACATCTCAATTCACTCTGGAGGAGCCAATTGAATCTATCTGATTCAACATTTTTCAAGTTCCAAATCCCAATTTGTCCTGACAATTTAACCGTTAGGTTGCCAACTAATTTATCAACCAGATCATATTATTTAATAATGATTCAAATATCGTGTGATTGTTTAGTATATTAAGATATCTCAAGTTTACGTGTCCAGATCCACCGATCCACCAACATCTTTTTGATATCTCAATTGCGTGGGTTTAAGCCTAAATGATGTTTCTAATATATCGACATCACACTTATGATTTCAGGACATGGTTTGTTAACCTGTACAATTTACTACACGATATCATATTACACATGCAAACACACTTATCAGATTAGATCAGATTAATGCGTGTTTATTTAATTTCTTCTTGCATGTCATATATTCTTGCTGAATCTAAGACTGTTCGTGCATTGTGCACATTCATCATACAAGAGTGTATAGCTGTTTACATAGCTAGGCCACTTGATGTTGGGCTTATCGCAATAGGACGAGGAGTTCTTCTCAGGTCCGTTAGTACTCTCTTCTATTTGGCTCACATGACTTGATTCGTACTGTTAAATGTATGTAATGGTATTTTATTGGATCCCACTATATACAGGTCATTTAACCAATTTTACAGATTAATAAAATCTCAAGGACGAGTTTTTGAAAGATTATAATATCTAGTTCAAAGTCGCACTTTATCGCTGTATGACATGCTCATGCCTAAACTTGATATACATATTACATTTTTGGATTTTGACTTACACGTGAGATGGATAAGATGCAGGATGTCATTAAGGAGCCTAGTTTGTACCCACGTATTGTAACACCCCAAATCCGGTCCACACTCGTGAACCGAACCGGCATGTTACAGGCCCCGGTTAGGTCGGCTAACCCGAACCTAACTCGTGCGGATCCAATCTCGGCGTCTTAAGATGAAGATCCAACTTGCTATATGTATGTATGAATGCATAAAACCCTAACAGGATACTACATGG
>JAURVB010012230.1:0-143546 GCA_033002965.1 Piper betle | reverse complement strand
TTGCTTTTATTAAGACTCCCTTTCTAACAAGGAGAACTTGACCAGGGACATACAGATGGGCACATGGCTTTACTTCACATCAATACAAATTCTCTGGTTGTGGGGGACCATTGTGTAGTGGTAAGGGTTAATCTTCGGTTTTGTGATAATCTAATGTGGTAACATGTCTCAAGTCGTTTATATAGGATAGATGTAAGTAACAAATTTTTTCCTGGCTGGAATGGTAACAAAGAGAAAAACAAGTTACAGATTTGAGCTAGATTTAAGAGCTGACAACAATTGGGAGACTTTAAGTATTTGGTTCCTTATTTATATTTTAAGCTCTTGATAATGGTTGTTATTGTAGCTTAATCATATTTGCTTGCAGAAAAGAAAGCATTCAAAGTTCTAACATTGTTCAGATTGTTTTTTATCAAGGATACTCCTTTGTTTACTCAAGCATGCTTCTCAGAAGTTGTACTGGTTTCCTTGTCAATTGTATCTATTTACCTTAACTCTTTTTTTTCTTTTGAGTGGCTAGCATGTGAATAAGCAACGGTTATCTATTGCAGCGCCTATTCTGCTCTCACATACCGGCTTGGTTATGGAGTTTCCAAAATTGAAGGGAAAGTTTTGCTAACCAGAATGCAAAAGTTACAGTTTTTTGTTCTGCAAAAAAATAAATAAAGAGAATCCTGAAGTTAAATTGGTGGAGGTGGCGAAGTATTACATTTAACCTGTAAATGCTGAATATCAGGGAGAGTCTCATTTTGGATTCCTTTATAGCAAATATATGGCATTTTCATCTTTGATTCTCAGTACGATCACACCAGCTCTGAAAGGCCACATTCTATATTTTCTTCTTCAATACCCTTTTTGTCAAAAATTGTAAAGTCTTTATCAACATTATCATCATTGTGATATGTACATGTCTCTATGTACTGTTGATTCAATGCTTATATCTTGACATGAATGTCTGTTGAATTGCAAGTGTAAAAAGATTGTGGGTATGTTTGTAAATGCTCTCGATAAATGTGAATCAATTTTGTGCAAAAGAAGTTTTTTTTCTAGCTTTTCTCCATTTTTGATATCTCAAACACGATAATAAAAGTAAAATGTATATTTATACAAAGTATGGAGGCCATTTTTTCTTTGTAGGCAAACAAATACTCAGCTAAATAGGAAATGCTTTACAACAAGATCCTCGAACTCCTACATGGAAAATCAATCACTCCATCTATGATTCCGATACCTCTAAATGTATGAATTAAAATCCACAGAGCATCATGGCCCTTCATTATATTCATTTGTTCATTGATCCAAAGCTCAAGGACCTCGACTTCGGCAGAAGCACAGGCAGATGCCGAAGCTGTAGGCATCTTATTTTCTGTTATACGCACTTCCATTTAGGACCTGTGCAGCCATTTTTTGTTTAGTTCAACATGTAGCTTACATACGGGTAGTTACTTGAAAAAATTGAAATAAGCTTTGCCCACCAAAGCATATATGCAAGTTCAAGAGAGAAGAGATTGCACTCGACATACCTTAGGGGCCATATAACCAAGAGTTCCAGTTTCACCAGTCATGTCGTTTGGACTTTGCGCTTCTACTCGGGCAACTCCAAAGTCTGCAATTTTCACAGTCCTTGTCTCGCCTAATGCAATGCAGCTCACTAGTTAAGGAATAGAACTGCATGGACAGAATAAAATAACTATGAATTGTTAGTGTTTGGAAGGATATAATGTATGAGTATTATCAAACAAACCTTTGGTTTCTGCTTTAATCTTAACAGCCAAATTAACAGCGGCATCAAAATATTCAGCTACTTTGACAAAATCCTCCTCTATGAATCCCCTAGATGTCAAAGCAGGGGTTCCTGTATAAACCATGTAAGGAGTTAAACAAGAGCAGCTTCTGAAAAAGAAGTAGTCTAGCTACTCAATAAGATTTAGTAACCATTCTTATGCCACCAGGGACCATGGCAGAAACATCGCCAGGGACGGTGTTTTTGTTGGCAGCAATGTAAGCCATCTCTAGGACCTTCTCAACTCGAGACCCATCAATTCCCTGGACATTGCAAGAAGTTTCAACAGGTTTGATAAAAGCAATCATGAAAGTTTTAGCAAAAGTAAATGTTTTACCTTGTTTTTCAGGGTTTACCAATACTAGATAGCTTTCAGTTCCACCAGAGACAAGTTCATATCCTTTCTCTGCCAGTGTATGCATGCAACTGCCAAGCCAGAAATTGTGTGATTGTGAGGACCACCTTGAAGACCAGGGAAAACTGCCTGATTTATTTTGTCTTCATAGTCATACAGAACCTGGAAAATGAGCAAGTTCATGGTTAGCTTACAAATTCTATGCTGCCACAAACTATTAACAATAATGTAAACTAGTTGTCTGCATCAATGCATTATACTTCAGTTTTACCTCTTGGCCTTGTTTATTTATTTCTTTTAAGCCCTTTCTGTAGAAGATCATTGCTCCGCGCGGTCCTCAAAGAGATTTATGAGTAGTAGTCACAATATCTGCATACGCAAAGGGAGATGGAATGACACTGGCAGCTACAAGGCCACTGATATGGGCCATATCTGCCAACAGAATAGCTTTTTGCTTGTCACAAACCTACCATCATAAAAATAAATTTTAGTGTTGGACATTCTCACATATCTGATAACAATTGTTCGCAGTAACCTGTGTTTTGTATAACTATGCAAAACAAAATTACCTTACGAATGCGTGCATAGTCATACAAGCGTGCATAAGCACTAGCCGGCAACAATGAGTTTTGGTCCTATTATACTAACAAATTCTCCCAAATACAAATTTGCCTACAACACATTCCAAATACAGGCAACAAAAAACCTAGACTAGCAAATTGCAAACAAATCTACCAAACATCAACCCAATTGCACAACAAATTTCAGATCATAATACTCACATTCGGCCAAATTACACAAAAAAAATTCATTTTTTCACGTACAAATGATCAAAAATGCCAACCTCAACAAGGGAAGGAAGGAGAGGTGGAACAACCAGACTGCAGGGAGGTGGAAGGGCCAATGAACAAGAAGGTCGAAGGGGCAGAGGGACGAGAAGGTCGAAGGGGCGGGACGGCACCGGGGGCTGGACGGCGCTCGATGACGGTGGCGACCCACCAAGAGGGCGATGGGGGACGGGACGACGGTGGGGGACAGACGGCGCCGGTGGGTGGGACGGCGCCGGCGGGCGGGACAGCGCTAGATGAAGCTGGTCGGCAGCGTCGTGACAAGGGCAAAATGAAAGGCTTTTGTGGATCGTTGGATATAATCGAATGGTTGTGGCAAACCTCTTGCTTACCCAAACGCTTTTCTATTAAAATATGGTGCATAAATAAGAGGTTGACAAAATTTTATCTTTTTTAAACATTATAATCATTTATTTTTAAATTTTCAAAAAATATACAAGTTAATCGATATTTTAAAATTAATATTTATTATAATTATTTTGATAATTGAGATAAAAGTATTAGCAACATTAATTTGTGTTGAAATTTTCTAATTACCTTTATTATTTATTGTTTTGTTTATCTCTTTAAATTTTGAATAGTGGGGTACTCAAAATAAAGATGTAGCTCGTATAGGTTATATATGGTATAGCTCGTATTTATAGAGCTCAATTTGAAATAGACAACCATAATATAAGCAGATATATTTTACATATTTTATATATAAAGTAATATTAATTTATTTATTTTGTATTTAAATTAAGTATGATTGTATTTAAGTGAAAATATAAGACTATCATTATTACTTCTAAGTAAGTTACTATGTGCTCTCCTACTTGTAATTAATTTTTCTCTTTTTTATCTCAAGAGAAAATGAAAAGGGGGATTTTTTTGTATACGGGGAGCACATGAATGATTAACTTGATAATAATTATAATTAATTTTAATACAAAATACATTGAGTATGTATTAATTTTTTTAAAATATATATTATATAATACTATTTTTAATAAAATTGACCATTTAAAATTTTCATATTATTTATATTTATTTTTTTGCCAACCAAATAGAGCTCTAGTGTGCATGATACTTTGGATCAGTTTAAGAAGTGATCTCTATATAATAAAAAATTTATAAAAATGTCATGGTATATCTTTTTACCATAAAATTAGAAATTTTTTAAAATTTACTTAGAGTGGAAGAATCAAGCATAATTACTAGAACATAGAGAAATTAAAAATTATTTTAAATACAGTCATTCAAGTGAGGAGGGGATGAAATTGGTGAAAGACAAATTTTAAGAGCAAATAACATAGATAGCCGGTTGGTATATTTTTCTATCAAGAATAAAAAAATTATCAATTTACATCACAAATAATCATTTTTCAAATTTCCATTTCAATCACAACTAAATTTGAATATTTTCAATCAATGATAGAAATGTCAATAAAAATATCATTCTTATTAAAAACAGCGTGGGTTGTGACAGAAAGCGGTAACCTTTGCTTAGCTTCTTAAAATTTACAAGATTGATCGATAAATGATCTCTAAATTTTGAATTAACGTTGAGGTATAAAATAAAATGTAAAAAAATTCATAATTTTGTTTGGCTTCTTATCCATTACAATAAATTTAAAAATAAAATTAATGCATTTGTGTGTTTAGAATTGGAAACTTAACAGGAAGATTGCTCATTGTAGTCAAAAGTAATCCATTATTTTGATCCAACTTGACTTATCCTGCATTTGCCTATTATAATTAAATCAATTCTATATTAAATGATGGGTTAGATCAAATCATCGATACTGTAGATTAGGCCTATAAGTTAGTGACAAAACTTTTGAATACACATGAGTTATAAAATGTTAAAAACAGTCTTGAATCCCATACCTATGAAAGTAAAGAATTCGAGAAATATGCTTGTAATAACCTTGTATAGATCCTTACTTTGAATTAATTATTTTCAAAAAAATAATAATTCAGACTATTAATTTACAATTAAAGTGAGTCGTTATAGTTCAGAAGCAAATGGATTAAAGCTAAACGAAACCGGAAGTTTAAGTGGGGTTGACCGAGCAAAGTCATGAACACGTGTGGGAGAGTGTCGTCGAGGTGCAGAGTGAACGGCAGCGGTGGAGTGTGGTGGGGAGTCGGCCGATGAGGGATCGGCCTTCCATTGCATTGGTGGGTTGTGGTAGGTGGATGGCAAGGACGAGCAGGAACCCACGACTCCTCCTTCTTGTCCTCCTCCTCCTCGTCGCACTTGCCGCCTTCTCCCCTCCTGCCTTGGCCCCTCTCCCTTCCCGCCATCTCCCTCATCCCGTGGTGCCACACTTTCCATTGCATTTTTATTTAATCAAACAAAAACTATTATTCCTGAAGCCTTATTGGGTTGCGTCGTTGAAAATTTGACTAGCCTGGTGCTCGCCGCTTTGAGATTTATGACGACCAGTTCTGGAAGGATGGCGTTCCCTTCAGGATCATCGGCGGTGATCTTCATTATTTCCGCGTACATCCACAGGTGGGTATAGGCTTACACTCACTTACCCATCTCCTGTTTCCTTGGTTTTGGCTTTCTTTCATTTATTTATTTGGTATGTTGATGCTATTAGCTGGATTTTATAAGTGCTAGTTGCTGTGGTGATGTGTTTACTGAAAAGGATACTGAGAATTTACTAAAGGAGCGCTGGATGTTAGCAGAAAAATGGAAATCACTGTGTTCATATTCATATGATAGCAAGTCGTGGGTATTCTTTCCACATAAGGGCTTAAATCAGAGCTGAAATTGAGTTTAATGACCAGTGGAGTGACTCCTTATTTTGTGCTGAAGTGATTGCTAAACTTGGTTTCGGGATATTGCTTACTCTGTTGACTTGGTTAGTAGTATGGGAATGAGTATGTAAACCCTGTAATTTACAGGTGACGAGTGTACAGTGCAGTTCTGATAATGTAATCTTGTGCTATGAATGCATGGATATATGGACAAAGAATACCGTTGAGCTATTGTGTTTTTTTGTTGGCTAGTTTTATGTTTGGTTTAGTTTGGGAAATTGTATCCAATCATTAACTTACTTCGTCCCTGTTTATTTTTGTTGTTGTAGTACTGGGAAGATAGGCTTTTAAGAGCCAAGGCATTGGGCCTAAATACAATCCAAACTTATGTTCCTTCGAACCTGCACGAGCCACAGCCTGAAAATTGGGTGTTTGATGGCGCTGCAGATTTGGAATCCTTTCTCAAACTTGCCCAGATGTAGGGTTTTTGGTTATGCTTCGGCCTGGTCCATACATTTGTGGAGGTGAATGCCACCTACCACATCTGCTTACCAGAGAATGACATTCATTGTATACTCATGTCTAAAATAGTTCCTGTCTCATATATGAGCTTCTGTAAATATCAATCTGAATTTAACTCATACAGAATGTGCCGTAGGGAGAGTGGTAGACATATGACAATGTTCTAAATAATTGGAAGGAGCAAGGGAAAATTTTGTTGAAATTTGAAATGAAAAATTACTTTTGGATGGCAGTAAATTTTAGGTCTAGTTTTTTTTTAATTTATTTTTTATTTTAGGTATCCTTAGACAACTGCAGTTAGTTTCATGCAATTAAGCTTTTGTATTTGTACTCAATTCTTTTCCTTTGTGTGAGATATTCCTGTTATGTATCCCTCTGTGTTTTCAGAATGGGACCTTGGAGGTTTTCCTGCTTGGTTACTTTCCATTGAACCAGCTCTGACACTTAGATCGTCTGATCCTTCTTTTTGAAACTGGTATGCATGCTTTTGCTAGGTTTTAATTATTACTAGTTATTAAATTTGGTGAAGCTGAACATTCATGCTGGCGATTTTTTTATGCTGTTTTTTTTAATTAAAAAAATGGAAAACAATGATGTAATGAAGAAAATTTATGAAGCAATCTTCACTTTTATTTGTAGTGAGTTGTCATAAGAATTTTGAAGCTCCACTTGAAGACAAACATGTTGTCATTTTTTTTTCTACGAAATTTGGTGAAATTTGATTTAAAGATTGATATGGTCTACAATCATGAAGTGGAGGAGCAGGGATCTGTATCCTTGACTTGATTATTTGGAATCAGTTTGATATGTTAATGATGATGACAGAATCTCTATCACTAAAGAATCCTGCCTTATATCGCATACAAAGATTACTTGACTTCTACCTTTGCATCTGCCCCTTGAAATATTTTGGCACTTTTCAAGGCTGAAAATTGTCAAAGCTGGAGAAGTGATGTATGAACATGCGATTGCAAGATGAGTGTAAGCTTTAGTAGAAATCAGCTATTCATGGTTATCTGAAAATTTTAACCTTTTAACTTATGGACTCCACATGTTATGAAAGTTCAGAAGTGGTAGACTTCCTATTATTAACTACGATTGTCACTTGAAAAGCACAATAAGAACACTAAGAACATGAAAGAGAAGGCATAAATTCATTCATTTCCAAACACTGAATTACAAGGGCCTTTGGTCAACTATTTATACACCTCATACGGCAGTATGAGATTTATTTGATGAGATTCCTAACATAAATGTAGATCATACATATTAATACTCTAGATAGGTGATTGGGAAATATCACGATTCTTACTCTAATTAGATGTTCACCTTCTTGCATTGGTTGTGCCAATTTTTTTTTTCAAATAAGGATAGAAAATATCTTCAACACTTATCATTAGCTATAGAGTAAATATTGTGTGGCACAAGCTAAGGAAGAATGTGCATCAATGACTATTTGAGTTTAACTATTTGTATACGCCCCCTATATAGTAACATATTGCTTGAAGACTAGTGAAGAAAATCATCCATATTTCTGTATATGCCCAAGGTTGAAAGATGGTGGAGTGTTCTACTTCCAAAGTTGGGTTATTTACTTTATCACAATGATGGTCCAATCATTATGGTACAGGTTAGTTTTATGTGCAAAACCCAACTGTTTACTCCTTGAATTATTGTGAAGAGCATCAAATGAAACTACATTTTCCCCTTCCCTGTATACTCATTAGTGGACATGGGCAGATTGAAAATGAGTATGGATCGTATGGCAATGATAAAACTTATCTTCAACACCTTGTCACTTTGGCTAGAAAATATTTGGGAGAAAAACTATTTTGTAAGTTATTCACTATTTCATTTATCTCTTGCATCTGATGGTAAATAGCTTCAATTTTGTACTATAATAATTATAAAATTTACCCAAATAATGTTAGATGGGAATATCATCCTCTGGACCACCATGGAGGATGTTCTTCTTGACAATGAACAAAATGTGCAAAAAAAAGTAATTGTGATTTTTTCCTCTTCTTCTCCTTTGTAATATTTGTGATTAGTGGGTTAATTGTTAAAAACAATTTGAAGCATTGGGGCATTGAAACATGGCCATTGAGCACTTAACTTTTGAAAAGGTAAGGCTCAAGTTATATGGCGTATAATTAATTTTGAAAGCTTTAGAATGGCTTTCTATTACAATTTTGGTAGAACAAGGACATTGCAGGTACACTACCGATGGAGGTACTAGAGAAACACTTCAAAAAGGCAGTATATCTGGTCTTGGCATCTTATCAGGTGATGCTTGTGGGTGAACCACCTCTGGCAATAAGATAAAATCTCCTAATTATTTTTCAGTATGAGAAAGAAAAAATCTTGTCTGAGTGGCATCAACTTCTTAGCTGAGTCTAATTTGTTAAGGACATAATTCTGATTGACTACATCCTGATTAATTGTTCATTTGCTTATTTGCATGCAGCTGTTGACTTCTCAACTGGGGAAGATCCAAGACCCATATTTCAATTACAAAAAAAGTTAAATGCCCCCGGTAGATCACCTCCCATATCAGCGTGAGTGTACTCACTTATGAACTTACTATATTCTAGCTAAAGTAACTCACCACGCCTATTTCTTAGGGAGTTCTACACTGGATGGCTTACTCACTGGGGAGAGAAAATTGCAGAGACCAGTGCAGACTTTACAGCAGTGGCTTTGGAGGCCATTTTATCTCTAAATGCTTCTGTGGTGCTTTATGTACAACACCAAATGATGTGAACTTTGAAAGTGGTTCATTATTTTTGCATTTCCTGAGTCTGTTTACTTCTTATTTCAGATGGCACATGGTGGTACAAATTTTGGATTCTTTAATGGTGCTAATACTGGTGCAACTGATTCAGAATACAAACCGGATCTTACTTCCTATGATTATGTAGGAAAAGTTTAAGGGCTATAATGACACGAGCATTTTATCTTGTTTTTTTCAGATTTAGTTCATTGAAATATGTTTTTTCTTTTAAATAGTCATCATCTTAATAACTGCAGGATGCTCCAATTAGAGAATCTGGCGATGTGAACAATCCCAAGTTTAGAGGTTTCCGTTCATTATGTTACCATTATTTTATCTCTATGGACCTGTCATTGTATCTTCAGATGTATCTGAATTTCATTATATCCTATCATAATGTACACAAGATGCAATTAATGACATGCTATTTTGTATTCAATTCTTCTGGAGATTTTTTTATATGTTTTTAATTTATCTTTTTAATTGGGAGCTTTTCGTCTATTTGATTAGTTTTGAATTTCTTTAATCATCATTTTACTGAGATGCATTTAAAATTTAAATCCTCTTTCTTTAATGGAAATAATTGCAGCATTACGAAAGGTTATTGAAAAATATAGCAAGACACCTCTTCCTCCAATACCCTCTGACAATGAAAAGGGAATGTATGGAGAGATCAAGCTACAGATGGTTGCATCACTGTTTGATGTCTATGATTCCCTATGCGATCCTCAAGATGTCATTGAATCGGAACAGCCTATGGGGA
This sequence comes from Piper betle, assembly GCA_033002965.1. NCBI lineage: Eukaryota > Viridiplantae > Streptophyta > Magnoliopsida > Piperales > Piperaceae > Piper > Piper betle. The sequence continues at coordinate 133,751 of JAURVB010012230.1, read as the reverse complement.
TGGAGCTAGTGGGCCAGGTAAGTTTAAAATTATTTATTTATGCTATTATATTTGAAATTAGGTTGCTGGTTAGATGTCCTTGGTTAATTCCGCTTTCATATTTTCTCATAATAATATATTAGTGGTAAACTGAAGCTTATCAATCTAGAAACAGAAATAGCATGTTGTATCCCAAGTCAATGATGAGGAAATTGATGCATTACGCTTAAGTATGTGTCTTTCAGATTAGTTTTTGGCAGTATTGAACATTTCAAGTTGTTTTTATTACTTCTTATAGGTTTGTGAATGTGCAGATGTATGGATTTATGCTGTATATATCCGAGCGAGCATCAGCCAATAAAATCCATGAGCACACTTTCTATTCCAAAGGTGATTGTTGAATAAGAGTCAATTTTTGTTAGCAATCTGGTGTTTGTGTACATGGGATTCAACATATATAAAACAAAAATACTTATGTTAAATTATCTCTTGTTTCAGGTCCATGACAGAGCTCAGGCTTTTATTGCATGCAGTGGAACGGCAAGGACACCAACTTTTGTTGGTGTGATAGAAAGATGGTCAAATAGAAAGCTTATTCTTCCTAAACTTAGTTGTGAATCTCGTGTCAAGCTACTTATCCTGGTACTCCTGTCCTGTAACCAATGACTTTATGAAGTAAAGCAAACAATTTGATTTGAAATCCTTGCAGATATCATTTGTGTGTTTGTCGTACTAGTAATCATGCTTTCTCTTCATTTGCAGGTTGAGAACCTAGGTCGTATAAATTACGGGCCATATTTGTATGACAGAAAGGTACTTCATATTGTTGAAGTCATACTTTGAGATTAATCTATATAAGATAGACTTTTGAGCAATTATTTCTTGTTGAGTAGCAGTTCTAGTGCATAAATTTAAGTTACATCCTAAAATTAGATTTTAGAATATGTCCTGATCTCTACCGTGTATGAATGCCTTTCTTTGTTCTTTTGCAGGGTATTTTGTCTTCTGTATTCTTGGATGGTATTGTTGTGAAGAAGTGGAAGATGTTTCCTTTGTCATTTTCAAAAATTGATAAGGTTTTGAGCGCAAGCCCCCTTATCCAACTTGCAGAGTCTAAAAGATGTAAGGGCTTGGCATTCTCTTTTGGAATCATCATGCTGCAAGGATACATGACAAAATGCCTTTGAAAATCTCCTTGCTCATTATAATAAAACTAGGCAAGCTGTCGTGCCACATGTGGCCTGTATTATAGCTAGCCTCTAATTTTATAGAAAATCCCCATTAAATAATGAGATAGACTATAATGATTTGATATCTTAGAGATCAGGCTGATTTTAAATGGAGACTAATTGAACGAGAAGATAGGTTATAATAATTTGATTTTTTTTTTTTTTATTGTATTTTGATTGGTCAAATCCCTTACAAATTATCGGTGTGCAATATTTAGTTCCCCTTTTATACAGAAGAGTAGATATATGAAATAAGCCTGTCCATATCTGGGTAGTGGTTATATGATCAGATTTTTTTTTCAAGGTATATATTTGGATTACTTGGTATTTATGAATGTTGAAATTTAATTGATGCATTCAGTATACAATCAGACAGATGAACATGATTTATGTATCTTCATATTTCATTTTGTCATTAAAAAAATTTTAATGTGATAAAACTTTCTTTTGCTTGATCTTTTATAGTGAATAGCGAAGGACCACAATTCTATGTGGGGCGTTTCACAGTTAATTCATCAAACGATGTCAAAGACACTTTTTTGTCATTCAATGGATGGAGGAAAGGGATTGTGATTGTAAACGGGTTTAACATTGGAAGATATTGGCCGGTGAGACTATGTATAAAACCTTAGGTTGCATTTAATATGGTTTTATTTATTTAGTGATTAATATCTCTGCAGGCATGATCATTTTAAGTAAGTCATAACACAATTTGTATTTGGATTGTCTGCAGTCGGTTGGGCCACAATGCAACCTCTATGTTCCCGCTCCTCTTTTGCGCAGTGGAGAAAATATTCTGGTATGACATATAGTAAGATACTTCTGAAATGAAATGTAGATCATGAACAAATGTCATGTCATTAGAAATGATTAATATGAAGTGCATGGAATTTGTAATCTTTGCAAGCCTTCCTAACATCATTCATGATGCATCATGAGTGCATGCTATACTCCTATTTACCCCGTATTCCAATTTTGAGGATGTAGTGATGTGCCAGTTAACTAATTTTTTGTTCATTTTTGCACATTTAGCCTAAGTTTATGCGTGAAATGTTCATTAAAATGGAATGGTTTATGTAAGAGGTTTCTCCATTTTAGACGTTTGCATATTAAGCAAGAGTTATGCTATTGTCTTCTCCTCCTTTTGTTAGGTTATGCTAGAGCTGGATGGCCCTGATTCCGACCTCAAAGTGAGCTCTGTTGATCGACCAGACTTCACATGTGGCTCAAAGTTGCACCAGCTTTGACAACTTTGCAAAACTTTTCCTCAGCTATCTGTAACACGAACGTATTATTCATTGATGTGTATGAAGTGAAAAATACAAAAAGTAGAACCGAGTTGTGAAAAAACAAAAGATGAAACCATCATTTGTGTTGGAATATTGAAATTTTAACATTGATACAAATATATTTTTAAAAATTCTGTTATTTTTAATTACATGGATCCTGGTTTAAAATTGATTTATATTCCCGGTGCTGAGCGGGCAGCGGTGAAGAAGAAAATGGGCAACCATGGCAACAAGCTGTAAAATAAAATGGGATTTACGTTTTCATTATTTGTTTTGGAGAAAAAATGTTTTTTTATTAATTAAATGGAAATCGAGAGTTTTTTATAAATTATTTTACTCAATTCTTAACTTCAATCTTCGTTGTGCGTTTTTAAAAGGCTCCGTCATGCGTGGTGATCCAACGCTCTTTTTTTCAACGGCAAGAAAATTAATTATTCAAAGCCAGACCCAAGTATGAAGCACATTCCATTGCAGCATAAGATAAGCGTGTTTCAACTTCCAAATACGTTCAACGTTACTTTCTTCGAGAAATAAATAAATAAATGCATTTTTTTAGAAGGCATCAATGAGTTCAACCGTTGCTTTGGTTAAAAAAACATTGTAACACCCCTAATCCAATTTACTCTCAACTCAGACCGGAACTGTTATAAAGGATCGAACTACTTGTAAACCGATTAAGTTGGCTGACCCAAAATCTAAACGGTTACAATATAACCCTCTCGACGTCTCAAGATGGAGCATGCCGCTAATGCACAAACAATATATGAATGAGATATAAAATCCTAACATGATACTACGTGAATGTCATGATAATAATCACACACCAAAGTAATTAAAATAGCAACAAAATTCATAAAACCTGGAATAAAACGGGCAGAGCCTCCCTAAAAGTGCAATAAGGGAACGATCGGTTAAAAATACAGCACAATATAGTATATGTATAAAACAATAATTCATTTCGCAATAAAATTCAAATCATCCACACATATTATAATTGGCATCTCACCCGGACATTAGAACATTTCCAAGTATTTCTAAAACAAGGCATACAAGCCTCACAAACACATGCATGTATACACAAATATGTAAATCTAATACAATAGCCAATCACATCACATCTTACGCAAAAGTTAGCACGGCACCAGGTATGTGTGTGCAATACAAACGTTAATCCTTCATCAAGGCCGACATATACTATTCATCGTCCTCACCTACATATAGTAGAAAAACGTCAGCAACGGGTGTCACTGGTCTAGAAATAACTAATATCAAACTGGAACATGAGAACAAACTCTCAAGGAAATCAAACTCTCATGGAAAGCAAACAATCATATATCTTCCTCAAGAACTCTTATAAGGGCAACTACAAAGGAGCCGTTGAGCATCTGACTCAACAACATCATAATCTATCTGGTATTGTGCCGCTCTCGGCACTTCTTTTTCAGTACTTCACATAAAACTTTATCCTAAGCCCTCTCCAAACCTCCGTATTACTCTTGGCCTTGAGTACGAAGGCCGAGCACTCTCAAGAAGTCGCCTTTAGTACCCTTTGAACCACAAGTCCAGACATGTGTTGTACTAAACAACCTCCACGTTCTCCGGGTGTGAGGAACTCAAACGCAGAGTTGTCAGGATCCCTCGGGAATGGAACAGTCCGCTGGCACTAATCCAGAGCCTGCTTTGACTAGCACGACATCCACTCATGGCACGTGCAAGTTGACTCATCTTCTCTTGTCTTACTGAAAACTCAATAAAACTATTTATAGGGCTGGGTCAGGATTTATTATAATAGGCCCGAAGGCAACTTGAGGTGGATCTTATTTTCGAAAACAAGCTCGAGGGATTTCATCCTCGAGGGTTATTAATTCTGAAAACAATCGACCAGATGACCCTTGTTAGGTGGGGTCCAATAAATCATCCACCTGACACGTTCTACAATCAATAAATCAAATCACCGATAGAATAGAGCGATAAAACCTGAGAAGTGTGTCCTAACGGACTTGTCAGAAGCTCCAAGAGCAGTCTTGCGCCTAGACGGTGAGCTCCTACAACGAACCTATATGACATAACTATTTACTAACGCCCATACATATACGTTGCACGCCTATATAACTAATATATCCACATGCATACATGAATCTAATCAAACATAACAATCATCTCAACAATCACACTAAATCTCTAATTATCAAGCAAGTTAATAATTTTATGATTTCATATGTTACTTATTACCTAGCACTTTTAAATCCAATTTCAAAGCATACCTATTCTAATTAGGTGACAATGGTTTAATCAATTTAATCCGTTTAACTTAATACTAGCATGCAAAACCTAATTCATGCAATTTCATAAATTAACTCGTTAACAAGCATTTAATTAACTATTCCATGGTTTACTAACAATTTCATTAGTGAGCATTTACATGACACAACACAATCTACGCTAATCATCACATGTTTATCATAATTGACAATTAATTAAACTAAAATCATAAAGTTAATAAAATTAATTCTAATATGCTACCATGACCACAACATGTATGTAATAATTCTAAAAAAAGGAAGAACCATCTCGCGATCGGCGCTGAAATCGGTGCCAACGGACGAAGGCGGTGAAGGGGAGTCGGCAGTTTTTCGGCGACTATGCCGACTATTTTCCAGTAGTTCCGGTGGTTTTCGGCGACTGCTCCGGCGGGGCAATCAGAGGTAGGGGTTAGCACCGTTTCGGTGAGCTTGACCCAATGGTAGTGACAATAAGGGCAGCCGCGGCAGCGATGGCCACTGGCGACGAGGTCAAGTTTGGTCGAGGAGGTCGGTCGCTCTGATAGAACCCACGGCCGGCCTCGACGGCGGTGATAAATAGGAGGGGAACTGTAAGGAAGGTTGAGGGAAGGGCTTCAACGTCACTGCGGTGGCAGTCCGGCGCAGACGAAGGCAGAATCGTGTCGGGAGCAGCCTTGAAATCATGGTGATTTTTGGCGTCGCGATGGCTGGACGGTGGCCGGGCGTAGTCGGGGCGATAGGGCGACGGCACGGCCGAGGTGGGCGGCGAGGTGGCATCGGCGGCGGTGGCAAAAATCTCAAGGGCGGTGGCTAGGGTTTGGGATGGTAAGGGGAAGTGTCAGGGAAGAAGATAGAAGTATAGGGCGATGGCAAAATTGTAAATAAGATTTGACTCGACACCGGCTCGAGTCAAAATGATAATTAACTCGGAATAAATCCTAAAAAATCCAAAAAAATTGGGGAAAATCCCATAAAATCAAACAAAACAACACAACATCTAAATGACATGTTGTATAACTTATAACCTACTTGAATACCATCTAACGCGTCCTAATGTGTTATTCGGCCAAAACTAATTCTACGGTTACAACATGAAAAAAATAAAATCATCAATTGTATACTCTCATATTTACTGATAACTCAGTCTGCTCTGCTGATGTATATCTGACGTTGTCATTGATACTTGGGTATACATGAACCCTCATAGCAAGTGCGCACGGTCCACCTTGGCCCCACACATGTGTTCTAAAAGCTGAATTGACTCGACCCACAGTCAAACCGACCGGCTAACGATTATAAAACCCTAACTCGAGTCACGGGTTTTATATGCATGGTCTTCTTTTTCCCATTTTTTATTTTGATAGAAAATTAAGGTAAATTTGAATCTTTTTTAACAAGTCTCACATAGTGAGATCTATACGCATGAAAAGTAGAGTTGTATAATTAGAAAGATGAAAAAAAATTTATTTTTTTACGTTAATATGACTTATTTTTAAAATTTTTAAAATACACTATTTTAGTGATATCTTAGAATTAAGTTTTACTATAATTATTTTAATAATTAAAATAAAAGGGTTAGAGGTATTATATTGAGTTGAAAATTTATCAATACATAACTCATTTATTTTATGTTTATTTATACGAATTTTATATAGTGAGACCTACTAAATTGCTCAAAATAAAAGTGCAGCTCAAATAAGCTATATAAGTTATACCTCATGTATATAAGAATCTTATTCCATGCTACTATAAAAGATATCACACCATGCACAATTTATTTTACAACTAACTTTTAAGTATAATAAGATAGACTTTTAAGTAACTATATGAATAATGAGACAAACTATAATAATCTTTATCTTTGAAGTATAGATTCCAATCGGGTCAAATAAGGTTGAACTATATTCTAAAATTATGAATAAAATATTTTATTAAATGTTAAAAATTTATTTCCTCATTAATATTTCATTAAATACCAATAAAGATAATACTAGAATTTTTAACAAAAAATAGGATTTTTGTGAAAATTTTATGACTAGGGGGAAAATGTGCTGTTGTCACTAAATTTTTTGATGACAAAAGGGTCATTTTCAATGACAAAAAGGTCTTTTTCACCAAAATATTTCACCAAAAATTTTAGTGATAGAACGTCCTCCACGACTAATTAAGTTTGATAGCATAACAATAGCAAATTGTGATCAAATATTTTTTGTGACAAATTGTCACCAAATCTTGGCAACCAAACAATCATGAAAAGTCACCAAATTGGTGACATAGTTCGATGATTAAGATTTGTCTTTGAATTTCAGTACTTGTTTGGTGGCAAAATAGTTTTCACATCTAAATTTTTTATGACAAATTTTATAAAAAATATAAAAAAAATTGGTGCTCAAGTGGTAGCGTACCCACGCGGGTCAAGAAGGCCTATGCGCACGTAGGTGTAGCATGACATGTGGTGGTTGTGGCTGGCTACAGAGGCAGCAGGGCACGTCGGAGGAGCAGCCGCAGTGGCGGGGGCAGTAGTCAAGAAGGGAGTGGGGGGGGGGGGGGTCAATCAAGGGAGGAGGAGGGCGTGAGAGTTAGAAGTGGCGGTAGTTGGCAAAGCGGCAATTGGACACAACGCCAAGGGGATCGGGTGCAATGGTGGGCTGTGTGCTATTGCCATAATTAGAAAATATAAAAATATTAAAAAATTTTAATATATTTATAATTATACTATCAAATTAATGTTTTTTATTTAAGAATATATACTTAATTTAGATTTTTACAAATTATATATATATATTATTTATTTACATATTGTTATTTATAATTTCAAAAAGTTGAGTATAATTCTATTCGAATTAAAGATCTTTCAACAAAGAAACTCTATTTAGCTGTTAAAATTTTTTACTTATTAAAATTAAAGTTACTTTTAATATTTGTATAAAACTATATTTTTTGTTAAAATTAAATAAATATTCATTATTTTTATTTAAAAATAATATAGTAATAAATTTTAAATTATTTTGTATATTCTTAATAGTTATCATTAATAAGTTTCAAATATATCAAGTGTTTCACACGGTTTTTAGCTAATTATTATAATTACATACTCTTTTTAAAAAAATTATAAGACAGCCATAAGCAGGTAGGCGACCCGAAAAATCGTTGCCACTGTTAAACTTTAGAAATCAACTGTGCTACGAATTGAAAGAGGTACCCCAAGGTCGTGTGTCGTAGCTGTTCTCAAATTTCTCAATACAACCATCTATCTTTCTTTAATATATTGTTTTGTACTGCTAAATTAGAAGGCTTTTCTTCTTTTTTGACCGCTTTAAACATTGCCATATCATGAGCTCTGATATCTCTCTCTCTCTCTCTCTAAAAGAAAAAAAGACCTTAGGAGCAAAATTTTGCATTTTTATGAAAAATCATAATTTTATATTGAAAATATTTTTTTGAAAGTAAACGATTGGAAAAATCACCTCTTTCTAAATGTTAGAGTTAATTTGGTATTGCATAGCTGTCTTGCTTATTTAACTGATTCATTTTCGAAAACCCAATAATCCAATGCCAATATCAGAGTTAGTTATACGCAAAATAAGACATGCTCTTGGGTGAAGTGATAATTTGATAATCTTAGTAATTTGTTCCAATAAAGTGAGTGTTCTTAGATAAAATGAAGTTCAATTATTTTAGTTTTATTATTTTGTCTTTAATGTACATTAACATCAAAAATTGAAAAATCTTTAAGTGCAAATGCTGACATGTTGCACTGCATGCGCTGGACCCGGTAATTTGAAGCGCACCCTGCTAGGTAGATAGGTGCCAATGTGCTTCGCACCTTGGCCAAGACTAAAATTTTTCTGAAGATAAACCTTCACATCATATATATGTTGGCTATGCACTATATATTTGCAAGTAGTTGTTTATACATACTGTTTATATATAGTGCATAGAATATAATGGGCATTTTTTCAACAAGCTAACTGACCCAAAATCATTTAGTTCACTAAAAAATTGGCACAAAAGATATTTCCAAGGAGAGTATCAGATGAGTGGACATTGGGCTGATTCACTCTACTCATATTGCTACAGCAAGATTTAGTAATCATATTGTTTTCCTGAGGATGAGAAGAAACTTACGAGATGAAGTGGTCGGAGCAAGAATATGAGCATCTTGGTAAGGCACATGTCAGTTGCAGAAAGAAACAAGAAGCCATCAGTGGACTTGATACAGTAAGATATAGTAATCAAATAGCTTGATCAAAATTCAAAGACAGATTTTGTTCACACATAAATACTGAGAATTAAGGAAACCTTCACAGTTTACATCCAAGCTTGACCCAACAAGAACAAGAACCTCCTTAGTTATATTCTGCACCCCAAAAGAGGAGCAGGTCTATCTATGAGACAAGAACCAGAGCTCGGAGGAAAGGGGACATGAAGGAGACAATATTTAGGGAGAAATATGAAATTAAGGGGGGCGTTTGAGAGCATCAATACCATATTTCTTGCATGGATATCATAAGAGAATCAAGATCGACGTGAGTGTGACCGTTTGATAGTTACGTAATTTTGTGGGCCTGAAATCTTGGCCGTAGACCTCCGAAATCAGGCCATGTGTGAACGTCTGGTCTAATGGCCATTAAAAATAGAATATAAATCTTGTGACATTTTAAATTTAGTCTCGCATCGTTAGTCTCGTATGCTAGCTTCGTGGGGTTAATTACTTAGAAGTCGACAAGCTATCGACTCTATCAGTCGTCATCTGTAATCACCGTGACTCGAAAAACTCGGTATCATTATCTATATATTATTTAAAATTATAGTTTAAACTTTCGAATATTATAAAACAGAGTCGAATTGAAATCAATTTTAAGCTAACTAAGAGTTATTTATAACAACTTTTATATCCATCGAATAAAAAACTCTTTTTAATACTTAAATTTAATAAATATATAATATTAATTTATAATATTATTTTAACCATAATAAAAGAAAATTAATATAAGTTTTATTACACAGATTGAGAAGGTCAATCATAAGATTTTTCAATAAAGAATCGTGTATAAAATTAGATTAAAGAGTCACCAATAAAATTTGATATGCGAAATCATAAAATGAAATCGGGTTGGAAAATGTATAGATTCAAAAGAAAATTCTTAAAACTAAGTGAGAATGTCATTCACATAAAAGCTTGTGGGATGAAATTATTGCGGTCAGCACGTAATTCATTCACATACACGAGCACGTGGAATGAAGTCGGCTGAGCGCGTCGCGTCATTCCAGCAGTTAGCATCCATACCTTGGCCGTGTGGGTAGCATCCATTAACTCCTTCCCCATTTTGTTTTCTTCACTTTGGGCACGGGGATGTGAATACCCTCTGCTTCTAGGCCCAACTCCAAATGGCCGACTACAAACTACTCCCACATATACGGTGTGCACCACCTCCCATTTGCAAACTCTCGAATCCATTACATGATACGACCAAAGGGGATCTCTCCCAAGCTTAGTCAATGGAGATGGGAACGGTGGCGTGGGCGGCATGCCAATTTCAGGTGGTCCTAGATTCGCAACAGTCCTCATACTGCCCATTGACGCCAGTCATCGCATCAAAGAGACGGCATCAAATCTTGGGCAGGATCTGCCTCTTTGAAACAAGCCTCCTACGTCTTTCATTATCACACTTCAAAAGTTGTAAACTATGTGTCTAGATTTCGAGTTCTTCAAACAATTGATCAAAATGACGATATCATTTACAGCATAAATAAATCACAAAATTTCAAAGCCTAAATAAAAAAATACCCATTGCTGAATACAAAAGGATTTGTCTGGTTCACATGCTACATATTACATTCACATATTTAGTCTGAAAACGGGGAGCTTTATTCAACCATCAAATCTCTGAGGATCCATCTATACTCAACTTGCCCTAGCCTTTTTGTGGAGGGGAAGATGGTATGAAAGAGACGAAAGGGAACAAGATCTTGGTTTGAAGATTCGTGAGATCTGGACCATCAGGGACGAATCTGCATGGACCCTTAATCTCGATAGAGGTTCATACTAAGAAATTCATGCGTGTACCCTTGTCATCAACCCAATAGCCGTCTTCATTCATATGTTAACCTTGTGGATGGATATATACTCTCTCATTAACCATGTGCATGTGTACATACTCAATACTGATATGTTTCTTTTTATCCTAATTAATCTAGCATATGGCGGTATAATTTTGTAATTTTAAACAATTGTTTTGGATTTTTCGACAAAAACATGTTAATCTGGGATAAGATCTAGTGTGTGTATATATATATATATATATATATATATATTAGTGTATATATGCGTTTTTTATTACTTAGTCCATCAAATTGTACCTGAGACCGTATATCATCCAAGGCAAAATCTCAAACCCATCAGTAATATTTTGATAAATTTTTTAGAGTGATAATTAGGTCAGCTATCTCGTCTTCGACCATTTAAACACACAAATCTTATGCTTTTCGTGTTTGAGATATCCTTGTTGGTATTCTGAGCATAGTTTAAAAATTTGAAATTCAAACTCAACTCGGTATATCATAAAGTGAAGTCGACTCCCAATCGACTCAGTCATTTATATTAAATATATAAATATGTAAATAGAAATTTATATATTATTATATAATGTTTTTTGACATTTGAAATTGATAAATGCATAATTTATATTATTTAAAAATATTGATTTGGCTGATTTAAAAAAGATAATATATTTTGATAACTTTATTATATAATTGGGGAAATCAATTATTAAATCAGTTAGCATTAAGCCATCAATGGAGTTTGATTTGCCAAGCTACGGTATTGAGTTGACTTAAGGAGTTGTTAGAGGTGTGTATGGACGCTAATCTTCCACGTCATAGCTATTGAATTGAACACTCAATATCTTATAACGTAGATTTGTGTCGCTGTATTTCGAAAGGCTTCCCTAATTCGTGCTTTTTAAAATTTGCCATTTCTCATAGTTTAGCAGGTTCTATTTAGTTGAGAAGAAAGAAATATAAAATTTAGAAAATGTGCAAATAGTTTACCTCAATAAAAATGACAAAATTAATTTTTTTGTATATAAAAATTTTACTTGAAAGTAATCATAATTAATTAACTTAAATATAAAACGGATAGAGATATCTATTTTTTAACTGATATATATATATATATATATATATATATATATATATATATCATTAAAAAGTAGATATGCCTTTGTGTTTTATATTCAAGTCCAGTGCACAAGGGTTGCTCCTATATGTGGGTTCGGGGGGATCGGACAAGGAGGGGTCTATTTTAACCGTCGCAGGTAACAACTCAAACAGGTTCTTTCTGTGGAATGACTAGATTTAAATGTTACTGATATTCATACTAAGACATCTCTTAATTATATATACTATATCTTTTGTGAGGTTGATTACTTAATTGACTGAAAAGATAATTCTCTATACTTATCACAATACTTCCCAGTCCCACTTATTCAAGCAATCTCTGGAATTTTGCGCATGGATGACCAGGGAGCTAGAAAACACGATTTACTCGGCTAGAATCATGAAATATGAAATTAAAACATTGCTAAAGATTATGATAGAAAGGATTGTAGTACTACTTAGGCCCCATAAGGGCTCCAAAGATACGGTCATGTGATCATACCAAAGATTTTGCATTTGCTTTCATGAAGCCAGCTTCTATAAGGAGCCCACTTAACAAGTTGCATGCATTCCACCTCTTCTCTCCCCTTTTCCTTTTCTCCTTCACATGCATCCTTCCTTCTCCACCATTTCTACCTTTTCATTTTCAATCTTTGCACTATTTTCCACAACCCTGGAGTTGTTTTCTTACGATCAGAAGCCACAATTAAAGGTTTAGCTGCCACCAACATGCCCAAAACAAGCTACTTGTGTTTAATAGTGCTGGTAATAACCAGGCTTATCACCATTACTGGTCATAACGGCCCATGGCAGGGTGAGCAGCTGCTGGCCAACCTCCGCTCTCTCAATCTATCCGACAGAATCGGAATCGATCCTCCGGCCATCACTGACTCATCGACGGACTTCGGCAAGCTCATGGCCGCCTCCCCGCCCTCCGGCGTTCTCTACCCTTCCACCATAGACGACATAGCAGCTCTGGTCAAGGCCTCGTACTCCTCCCCCGCCCCTTCCCCATTGCTGCTCGTGGTCATGGCCACTCCACCCATGGCCAGGCCTTTGCCCCTCACGGTGTTGTTATCAACATGAGATCATTGAGCGTTAATAGTAATAATCGGGTTAATGTGTCGTATTGCACTACTGGTACTGGTTCTTATGTGCCTTGTGTTGATGCTGGTGGGGAGCAGCTTTGGATTGAAGTGCTCATGGCCACCTTGGAGCATGGACTTGCACCAAGGTCATGGACGGATTATCTTCACCTAACTGTTGGTGGGACTCTCTCTAATGGTGGAATAAGCGGCCAGGCTTTTCGACAGGGCCCCCAGATCAGCAATGTGTACGAGATGGACGTTATTACGGGTGATTATTTAATTCTAACATGATTAGCTACTTCAACAAATTGAATGTTATTTATATATATGGTTGCATGGGTATGTGAGCAAATTTTGAGCAGTGTCTTAGTGTTTTGCATGCGTGGTATTTCGTAATTGATAGGCAAGGGAGAGGTTATGACTTGCTCCAAAGAAGAGAACACAGAGCTGTTCCATGCTGTTCTTGGTGGGCTCGGCCAGTTTGGTATCATCACCAGGGCTAGGATTCCACTTGAAGTAGCTCCACAAAGAGTACGTGCATGACCATTATTTTTTACATGAAAACATGTGTTTTAGCGAGGAAAATATTTGTCACTTTGTGATAGATCTGAGCTGACAAATTTTTCGCTACTAAAATCTTATTCCATTTTAATATTATTGAGTTTAGGAAAACAAATATAAAATACCCAGAATATAATAACTAAAAGATTGAAATTACGCTATTGTTTGTAGTGCTAATTATGAGCTTAGAAAAACAATTACGAAATATACCCAAGAGATGAAACATAGTCAAGATGGTTAGGATTAATGGCAGGTGAAGTGGGTACGGCTGCTGTACAAGGACTTCTCATTATTCACGGAGGACCAGATGCATCTGATCAAAACATCTGACAAGACGGTGAAGAATATGCCAGGCTTTGATTATGTGGAAGGGTCTCTGGTAAGTGACACCAACATCCTCAACAGTTGGAGATCTTCCGGTTTCTACTCCGAACATGCAAAGATCAGATCCCTTGCTGCCAACCATTCTTTCCTTTACAGCATAGAAGCTGCCAAATATTATGATCACTCTTCTTCCCACGACAGTTGAGCAGGTTAATTTAATAGCTTCAAGCCTTTTTCTAGTACTCCATAAATTTTTGCATACATTGTGTTAGGGTTGGTATACATACACAGTGCTTGCGCCGCCTCATAATTAATATATGTACCTCTGGCCATGCATGCAAACAGACAATAGCTGTAAGCTTGCTATGAAGCCACACGTAAAGAAAATAATAATTAAATAAAAATACCATTTAAAAGGTCTTCATATAAAGAGAGGGGGATATGGTCAGAATTTGAACCCAACTCTAATGTGTTGGATAAAAATTAATGATGATGATGATTCCCAGATTAAAAATACCATCACTATTGATCTATATCAAACGATGAAAAGGATTTATTATAATTTGTCTGGCAATAATTTTTTGTTGATGAAGTTGGTGGGAAATTAGCAGGAGGTGAGGGAGCTGCTCAAGGGGCTGAAATTTGTGCCTGGGTATGTGTTTGTTAATGAGGTGGGATATGCAGAGTTCTTGGACAGGGTGCACAAGGGTGAGCAGAAGCTGCGTTCAGAAGGGGTGTGGGATGTGCCTCACCCGTGGCTCAACCTGCTTGTGGCCAGTTCCAGGATAGGTGACTTCCATGACACAGTCTTCAAAGGCATACTTGCACCCAACCTCTCGTTGGGTCCTATCTTACTTTATCCCATCAACCGCCACAAGTATGCCCCTCTTGCTTTATTAGATATATATATATATATACTTATTAATGTAGCAATTGTCTTGATAATTATATGTAATAATAGATATGTATAAGTTTTCTTTTTATTAAAAGTTATAACATTACAAATTATCCATCTTTGATTTTTATGAGAAATTTCTATAACAATATCATGTACGTAGAAAAACTAGACTCGGAACTCTACTAATTCGGCTTTGCGAATCATGCTCTGCAAAAATAATTTATAAAAGGCAAGGCATCATGATTATTTGTATTCACTGCCATAATAAGTCAAGTACAAAAACTCTTAAGGCATCAATATTATCTTTCCTGTATTTTATGTAAAACAACATTAATTTAAATGTCATATGAATCATATAATTTTTTATTTCCAAGTCTTGTAAAGTAAAAATTACTTAAAAAGTATAATTCATATTGTTTCTATCTTGTGCATTGAAACGATTAAAATAATAATAAATTATGAGTCGACTTGACTCTAGTCGAGTTGGAGACCCTTTAAGTTTTTGGACCATGTAATTAATGAATAGATGTCGAGAAGTCGAAATAAAACTGTTGTATATTCTCTGCACAATCTGCAGGTGGGACGATGAAATGTCCATGGTTGTACCAGAGGAGGAGGTGTTCTATTCGGTTGGCCTGTTGAGGTCCGCCCCAGATGGAGGTTGGGAGAAGATGGAGCAACAAAACAGAGACATAATAAGATTTTGCAGAAGTGCTAACATTGGTTTCAAGCAATACTTGCCCAACTACAAAACCAAGTGGGAGTGGGAAGATCACTACGGTCCCAAATGGAGTAAGTTCATGAAAAGGAAGATGATGTTCGATCCCAAGGGCATTCTTTCTCCTGGACAGATGATTTTCACTACCTCTTCGGTGCAAAATAATGGTTTTTGAGTCTATAGAATCACATGCATATGTAATTAGAGCAGTAATTTCCATTCTACGTGTATAAGTGAAGTTTAATAAACCCAGAATGCTTTATTTGTTTCAAAGTCTGCTGATGATCGCAAGAGCCATGGTACGTAGGATTGAAGTGTCGAAAAAGTTAATTAACTTTTTAAATATATCCATAACCGAACAATAAAATCTTCATATCAAATCACCAAATAAATAAAATTAAAGTGAAAGCCGTATCCAAATCCATTGGAACTAACTTGATCTTTCAAGTATTACAATATAATCTTCCAACTTTCAACCTTAGTTTTGCTGAGAAAAATCTCACCTTTCTAAACAATGGGAAACCAGGAAAAAAAACCTCTTGGTGAATTTTGGGGACTATAGCAGCTTAGATCTTTTTAATTTTTTATATTTTCAATTTAGCCCATCATCGATTAGAAACTAGAAAAATGAGTATTTATACACATATTCTCATACTCATATTAATTGTTTATAGCCACCTTATCTAATCAATTTAATATGGGGCAATCCTTAATAATAATATTAAACAATTATATATATATATATATATATATATATATATATATATATATATATATATATATATATATATGCTTGAACCATATGTACATATATAATTGTACATCACATTATTATTTTGTGAGCTTAAAACTTTTGCTATTTTGATCGTGAGCATTATCAAAACAATCTTGTCTATTAATTATGTTAACAAAGAATCAAGACTATCTTCATTGCATGACATCTTGTAGCTAAATTCATACATAGTTATATATATTTAATATAATTAAATGACATAAATTAAGTATAAATGCATAACATAAAAATTAAAAACAATTTTTAACTTCGATTTAAACATGTCTATTTTCAACTAGTTTAACTTTATAGCATCATGCTAAAACTATTTAGAGTGACATAAAATAAATACTATAGTTTATATAAATACAAACTCTCATTATACAAATATATCATCAATTAGTATGATATTTATTTGAGCAACATGCTCGTGAAAGACCTTGGGTAATAATCCTTGAATAAGCGGATTCACAACTATGGAGCTTGTTCCAATATATTCTATAAAAAACTTTACAACTCTGGAATCTTTCTTTAATAACTAAAAACTTGATCCCACTACTTAAACAAGCTCATATTATTGCTAGAATATAAGACTTTAGATTTATTGTCACAGAATAATTTAAGTTGTGTTTTAATGTTATCCACAATATGCAATCCCATGACTAAATTTTGCAACCTTATTCTATGATTGGATGCTTCCTCATAAGGTATGAATTAAGTTACAATAGTAGAAAAAGTTACGAGTATCTACTTAGTCTCTTAGTACTTCTCCAAGAAACTGCTCCTCTAGCTAGCAAGTAGACATAGCTATAAATAGATCGACAATTATTTTGGTATCTAACAAAATTAGAATTAGAAAACCTAATTATTTCAAGCTGATTTGACTTCCAATATATGAGCATGTAATACTTTGCTCTCTAAAGACACTACGAGACTCTTTTGGCTGCTTTTCAATAATCTAATCCCGAATTGTTTAAATTTTTGCCTAATATCTTAACAATGTATGCAATATTTAGATTTGTGCATACTTAAGCATATATATGATTTCCCATTATTGAAGTATATTAAATCTTTTGCATTTCCTATATTTATATATCATTTTGGGACATTGATTAAGATTCAATTTGTTTGCTTTAGTAATAGGGTATATCTTGGTTTACAATCTTATATGTCAAATCTTTTAAGCACCTTGTTATATAGAACTTTTTTGACAATCCAAGCATATCTCGACAGTGCTCTATGTATCAAAATTCCTTATATAAAAGGCATGCTCCCAAGATCTTTCATTTCAAATTATTTTGATAGAGATAAAAATCTCTAGGTTTCGTGTAAAATCTCTATATCATTGCTAGCAAGTAATATGAGACCAACATATAAAATTAAGAAAATATATCGACCCCAACTGTAATTATGGTATATACAATCATCAATCACATTCTCTTAAGAACCAATTAAGAGAACAATTTGATGAAATTTGTAATACTTTTGCCAGAAAGTTTACTTAAGCCCATAGATGATCTTTTTTAATTTGTAAACTATATTATTTGAATTACTTGGTATAAATTTTTTAGTTGTACCATATAAATTGTTTCAATGTCACCATATAGAAGAGTCACATTCTTCTGATATAATTTAAGATTAAATTGGGTTATTAATGTCATAATTAATCTGAATGAGTTTTTCGATAAAATCAAAGAGAAAGTCTCATTATAATTGATATATATTTTCAAATAAAATCCTTTGCAACAAGATAAACATGATATCTTTCTGCATTCATTTTCAAATCCTTATTGATTTTAAATATTCATTGTGAGACAATAACCCAAATATTATTATTTTTTATGGATTTCATCTTTTCATTAATAACATCAATCTACTTTTGTGAATTATAACTTTTCATAACTTAATAAAATTGATTGAATCATCTTCCACCAATCTAATATTATCTTTATATTCTAGAGAAAAGATGATATAATCATCTAGAATTATCTTCAATTGTTCATGAAGTTGTTGAGTTTGTTATGTGGACCTTGATTAAGGAGATTTTCAATATTGTCTTGCAATTCTATTATTATTTCTAAACTATGAGTATCTGAATACATGTATAGATACTCATTTTTCTAATTTATAATTTGTGATGGGGTAAAATCTAGAAATGCAAAAAATTAAATGGATAGAACCCCAAAATTCACCTGATTTTATTTTCTAGTTTTCCATCATCCAAAAAGGTTAGGTTTTCCCTACAAAACTAAGGTTTAGATTTAGAAAATTAAACCGCAATACTTGAAGGATCAAGTTTGTAATAATGGACTTAGTTACAACGTATCTTTAATTTTATTTCTTTGGTGATTTGACATGAAAATTTTGTTGTTTGATATAAAATTGATCTATAAAGTTAATTAAGTTTTTCAACAAATAGTATGAAAGCATCTTCTTATTAAATCATTTAAAATTTATATTATTGATGGTTTCTTTCAAAATAAATTTCGATAATCACCAATGATATTGAAACCAAGCAAGCGCTTTCCACGTTTTCTTACTTCGACCTTTCCTCTTATTGCCCACAATAAGATATGAATTCACAAAAAGTTCATTTGTCCAGTTGAGAATTATAATTAACCTTAAATTAATTAAAATTGGGCCAAAAAAGAAATCAAAACATACACAAGCAAATCTGATGACAATGTTAATTTCAGTGCTTTTAGTTTTAAAATAAGATTTCACGTCGGATGTACTCCCTTCTGTCGGACTTTCTTTTAAAGTTCAGCAAAAACCACTAATAAAAAAAGCTCGCAATCGCAATTCTGTTGTAAAGCAGTTGCAAAGTTGAAAAAAAATTAAAAAAATTATTTGCAAAATCTTTTTAAAAAATTAAAATTATTTACAACCATATTTCCATCATAAATTGGTTGCAAAGTTTTTTTAAAAAGTTATTTGCAACCGCATTTTTTTGTTGCAAAGCGGTTGCAAAATTTTAAAAATGTATATATTAAAAAATTATTTTACAAAAACCTTCTCGAATAAGCAATAATCAAATTACTGTTGATGTTGAGCAAACCAAGCAGCTTTAAAGTTCAGTATTCATACAACAAAGTCATGCTTGGTTTCAAGAGAGAAGGCCATATTCTCCATGTTCTATATACACCAGAATCATCCATTCAAACTAACACAAAAACCTGAAAAATGTCTCAACATAACCTAAAACAACCAAACGACCATCGTAAAGAGTATGGAGCAAGCTAATCTCCCCAATACTGAAATTGTCATGCCAATCTTTATGTACCGTTCATTCTAACAAACGAGCAAATGAACAAACAAGAAAACAAGGCAAAATCACGGATATTTGAACCATCAAATAATTAGTAGAACAAACCAATGAAATCAAACTTAATTGTCTAAGTATATAAAACTAAAAAACCAGCAAATCAAATCATCAATTCCCATGTTCAACGGGGTCGTCGTCATGTTTTCATCGTCCTAACACCATTATCATCCGATCCAAATTAACAAGTGCAAGAATGACCCTGGTGCCACCCATTGCAGGAACCATAACCAGCGGGATGAGGATCAACTAACCCAAAATCGACAGATAGTGTTGAAGTCCATGCAATCCAATAGGAACTGCAACCAAACTGCAAGATCAAGCCACAATCCTCAAAAGAACAAACAGCTTCAATAAAAACCAAATCAAAGAAAAGACCAAGCCACGGAGAATCTTTTAACCTCATCCGTCATATGAGAATGCCGAATCGGAAACACATCGTCGTCGTGTGACTGCGGCAACATCTCGACCTCATCCTCCTGATACTGCTTCGGAGCATGCACATGCGGAGCCGGCTCAGGCCGCTTCAAGCCATGATCTTTCTCCGGCGTCGACGGCTGGGGGTCGCCGTTGGCCACCGGGGCGGGGCGACCAGCCGGCCTCCAGATCCAGTGGTGGCTCTGGTGAGTCCTTCGGCTTGGAGGCGGCAATCTGGTTGAAGTCGCTGGCGTTCGCCACGCCGGACAGCCGCGGCTTGAACCCCGTCCTCTTCGCCCATGACGACGCCGGTATTACTGCCGCCAGCTGCTTCTCGGGGCCGATCGCCGCCTCCGCTGAATCTGGTGGTCAGGAAAATGCGGGGCCGAGGAAGGAGGAAGGGGGCGACAGGGCAGCCGCCGACGAAACAGACCGCGATGTGGGCGTTGGGGGACATCCCTGTCGCCATCCCCACTGCCTACCGAAGAAGGTTGGCGCCGGGGTGGAGGCTGGCGGCGAGGCGACGGCCGGCGGTGGGACGGGGGTTAGGGTTGGTTTTGAAGATGGGCTTCAACCTCATTTTTATCTTATAAAATTTTAAAACCGCTCTTTCGCAACGGGCAAGCGGTTGCAAATATTTTAGCAACCCTACATTTATTCATTTGTAACCGCGCAGCGGTTGCAAAAATATAATTTTTTCCGGGTGTGATTTTAGCCGCCGTATTTGCCACTTCTCAGCGGTCGCAAATTAATTTTTTGTTTTAAATTTATATTTTAGCAACCATATTTTAACCGTTAAAGTCGGGTTGTTTTAATTTTGGTTGTCAAATTCATTCCTATTGTAACACCCCGTTTCGGCTCACCCGTGAACCGACCCGGAAATGTCACCGGCGACCGAATCATTCGCTAATCTACTATATTTGGTTAAGCCGACCCGGATCTACCCTCGGCGTCTTGAGATGGAGTTCCAAATATGAAATGCATGAATGAGAACAATTGGATTCTAACGGAGTCCTACATGCATGCCATAACGTGCAAGCAAAAACATGACAAAACAATAAATGAAAAACCAAAAGAAAATATATACTACTATAGAAAAACAGACAATATTTCCCCTAAAAGTACAATAGGGGCCAACCTGTCCACAAAAAGGGTATATAAATATTTTATCAAAATACAATAAAACATAACAATCTACCATGACATTCAATCACTATCTCATTCGTTTTCACTTGAGCTGAGTCTGAACTCCAAGGCTCCCTGCTCATTCACATCTATGCGTTCATTTCATAACAAGTAATTCATTCAAACAAACATATCAAAATTATCATTCACGTAACAATAACACACCATCATTATACGTTACACGCGGCAGGTACATGTGTGCGCGGTTCCGTGCTGCTCCTCCGCAGTCCCGACAGCTTTCATCGCTCGCATTCCTCACCTACATATATATAGAAAAATCGTCAGTAACGAGTGTTACCCACCCGAAAAATAACTAATATCAATCTGGCATAGGAGAGCAAACTCTCCTGTTGAATCAAAACCATATACTTCCTCAAGAACTCTCATCAGGGCACATACGGGAGCCGTCGTCGTCCCTCGGGTCGACAGCGTCCCCTTTCTTTCTCATTCTCATACCTTGGCCATTTCTCGATCGCTTCTCGCATCAAATCTCATTCCTTACCGCCCTCTGCACCTTCCATATTACTCCTGGCCTTGAGCACAAAGGCCGAGCACTCTCAGGCAGTCGCCTTCAGTACCCTTTGAACCACAAGTCTAGACATGCGCTACATTGCCGTACCCATAAACCTCCACACTTCTCCGGGTTTGAGGAACTCAAAGGTGGAGTTGTCCGGATCCTTCGGGAACGAAGTGGGTTCTCCCCAGCTCCAGAGCCCGCTCTTCCGAGCACACGCCCTATCTGAAGGCGTGGCCGTCAGTAACCCTCATTCCATCTCTCACCGAAAACGCAGCGGCGTCCGAAGTCCGATCAGATTGGACCGGGAGCGTTCGGCAGATGATCCGGCGAATTTCCCACTGAATCCAATTTTTACGGCAGTTCCAGCAGTTTTTCGGTGAGCGTCGGCAGTTTTTCGGCAGATTTCGGCGGTTTTCCAGCGATGTTTCAGGACGGGGCAATCAGGGGTCTATCGGCACCAGCTCGACGAGCTTGGTCCAATGGTGGTGTCAAACAAGGTAGCCAGGGCAGCGATGGCTGTCGGCGACGGCGTTGAAAATGGGCAGCAGCGGCGGCGTGCTCCGATCGAGGCTACGCCCGGCCTTGACGGCAGTCGGGATGATGAGGGAAATGTCGGCGACGGTGAGGGGGTGGTCGTCGGGGTCACAATGGCGGCGGCACGGCCTGGACGGCGGCGAATCGACGAGGGAGGGCGTCGCGGCTTGTGGGGCGATTCCGGCGTCGTGGCGGCGAGACGGTGGCCGGGGTGGGTCGTGGCGGCACGGCGACTGCACGGCGGGGCGGGGCGGCGTTGATCGGCGGCTGTACGACGTCGGCGGCGACGAGCACAATGGGCGGCGATAGCTAGGGTTTTGGAAGGGGGAAGGTGTCGGGAATGGAGAAAATATACTCTAGTGGCAGTTTCGTAATTAAGTATTGACTCGATTCCTACTCGAGTCAAAATAATAACTAGTTCGTAATAAATTCTAAAAAAATCTAGAAAAATATGGAAAAATCCCATAAAATAAAACAAACACAACAACATCCAAATGGCATGCTCTATAACTAATAACCCACCCGAATATAATCCAATGCGTCCTAATGCGTTATTCGGCCTAAAACTATTCTACGATCAAATAAAAATAACAATCAATACTGTATACCTCCATATACTTGATAACCCATTTTTCATCATCTTTTAGACGTTATCATCATACACTTGAGCATACATGACCCTCATCGCTCATAACTCACAGCTGGCCTCAACTCAGCTCGCGGTCCATGAAGCTGACTCGACTCGAACCGACGGTTGAACCGACTGGTTCACTCCCGTAAAACTCTGACTCGAGTCACGGGTTTTACAACCTTCCCTCCTTAGAAAAATTTCGTCCTCAAAATTTTAATCAAGGAAGTTTCAACCATGTTCCTCATCTAAATGTACATGTTGGCGTAGTACCTGGTTGTGAAGCTGGTTGCTCGAACAACTCCGGGTATCGCTTCCTCATCTCATCTTCTCGTTCCCACGTAGCTTCTTCAACTCCTCGTCGGGTCCATTGCACTCGTACTAGGGGAACTTCTTTTCTTCGGAGAATCTTCACTCTTCGGTCCACGATTTGGACTGCATCCTCTGGGTACGTCAGGTCCGGTTGCAGCTCTACCTCTTTGAAGCTGACAACATGAGAGTTGTCAGGGTGATACTTCTTCAACATTGACACGTGGAAGACATCATGCACAGCTGATAGGTGAGGAGGCAATGCTAGCCTATATGCCACTGGTCCAATGCGCTCAATCACGTCAAAGGGTCCAATATAGCGCGGACTTGAGTTTCCCTCGCGTCCCGAATCTCGTGTTTCCCTTAGTCGGAGAGACCTTCAGGAGAACGTGATCTCCTAACGCAACATGAACCTCACGTCTGCATGTAAAACCCGTGACTCGAGTCAGGGTTTTACACGTTACCGAACTCGAGTCAATACGATTGTTGTGTTCGAGTCGAGTCAGTTTGCATGAACACGCTGTACTCGAGTCGAGGCTAGCCGTGAGTGTATAGAGCGATGAGAGTTGAGGTGTACCTGAATATATGATGATAACGTCGAGAAAATAGGTGAGATATGAGTTATCAGAATATATGAAAGTATGCAGTCATTTTTTTCCTTTTTACATGTTGGATTGTAGAAATAGTGTTTAGGCCGAATAGTCGGATTAGGATCGCGTTGGATCATATTTGGGTGGGTTGATAGTTATAGAACATATCATTTGGATGTTTCTGTGTTCGTTTGACTTTACGGGATTTTTCCCATATTTTTCTAGATTTTTTTAGAATTTATTACGAACTAGTTATTATTTTGACTCGAGTCGGAGATCGAGTCAAGTACTTATTTACGAAATTGCCACTGCACGTATTCTTCTTCCTCCCGACATCTTCCTCACCCAAACCCCATCACCGCCGCCCTTGTGTCGTCGTCGCCGCCGCCGCTGTCGGCGCTGTGCTGCTGCCGATCAACGCCGCCCCAGCCCTGCCGTGGCGTCGCCGTGCCGCCCGACCCACACCGGCCACCGTCTCGCCGCCACGACGCCGGAATCGCCCCACAAGCCGCGACGCCCTCCCTCGTCGATTCGCCGCCGACCGGGCTGCGCCGCCGCCTCTGTGACCCCGACGGCCAACCCTCGCCGTCGCCGACGTTTCCCCCATCATCCCGACCACCGTCGAGGCCGGCCGCAGCCCCGATCAGAGAACGCCGCTGTCGCCACCCACTTTCGACGCCGCCGCCAACAGCCATCGCCGCCCCGACTACTTTGTTTGACACCACCATCGGACCAAGCTCGTCGAGCTGGTGCCGATAGACCCACCTGATTGCCCCGTCCCGAGATCATCGCCGGAAAACCACCGGAATCCGCCGGAAAACTGCCGACACTCGCCGGAAAACCGCCGGAACCGCCAGAAATTGGATTCGCGGGAATTCGCCGGATCATCCGTCGAGCGCACCCGGTCCAATCTGATCGGACTTCGGACGCCGCTAGGTGCCGAATTCGAGCTTTCGAGTTACGCGAACGGAAACCCTAGCCGTTCGCTGATTTTCGACGACGCGAGGTATAATTTATTTTAACTTAATTTATTTGAAAGTATTGATTATTAGAATTGCATGCTAGGATTGGTGAATTGTGTGATTATAATAATATATATAAATGTAGATTTGATTAAGGATAAAGATATGAAATTTGTTTGATTGAGTGGTGTTAAAAATGGAGGCTAAGAAACTAATTACGGTAACTAGGTAATGATCATGATCTAATGCAAACTAGCCTAAGTAGACTTGCTAGAATTGATATAGGTTGATGTGTGTTGATTGATCACGTTGATTGTGTTGATTGTGTGTGCATGCTATAAGATGTGTGATTCATCATGCGGGCGTTAGTTTTTAGCTTGATTGTGTAGGTACGGTGTAGGAGCTCGCCGCCTAGGCGCGATGGACCCGCTTGGAGCTTCTACTAGGTCCGTTTAGGACTCGTCTCTGTTTTTACGCTACTCTATTGTGTATTTGATTTATCATGTGCAGGACGAGTTAAGTGGCGTTTTATCGGATCCCACTTAACTCGGGCCATTTAACCGAACTATTTTTCGGATTAATAACCCCTCGAGGATGAGATCCCTCGAGTTTGTTTTCGAACTTCAAGATCCAGCTCACAAGTTGCCTTCGGGCCTATTGTATAAATCCCAACCCAGACCTATATATATATGTATAGTTTATCGCGTTTTCAGTGAGACGATTGAGATGAGAGAAATCCGACTGCACGTACTATGCGAGCGGGCATGTCGTGACGGTCAAAGTGGGCTCTGGAATGGTGCTAGCGGGCCGTTCCATTCCCGAGGGATCCTGACAACTCCACCTTTGAGTTCCTCAAACCCGGAGAAGTGTGGAGGTTCACGGGTACTGCATAGTGCAGCGCATGTCTAGACTTGTGGTTTCAAAGGGTACTAAAGGCGACTGCCTGAGAGTACTCGGCCTTCGTGCTCAAGGCCAGGAGTAATATGGAAAGTGCAGAGGGCGAATAGGAATGAGATTTGATGCGAGAAGCAATAGAGAAATGGCTAAGGTATGAGAATGAGAAAGATAAGTGGGACGCTATCGACTCGAGGGCGACGGCTCCCATATGTGCCCTGGTGAGAGTTCTTGAGGAAGTATATGGTTTTCATTCAACAGTGAGAGTTTGCTCTCCTGTGCCAGATTGATATTAGTTATTTTCCGGGCCAGTAACACTCGTTATTGACGGTTTTTCTATATATATGTAGGTGAGGAATGCGAGTGATGAAAGCTGTCGGGACTGCGGAGGAGCAGCACGGAACCGCACACACATGTACCTGCCGCATGTAATGTATAATGATGATGTGTTAATGCTATGTGATTGATAATTTAGATGTGTTTGTTTGGATGAATTGCCTGTTATGAAATGAACGGATAGATGTGAATGAACAGGGAGCCTTGAGTTCAGCCTCGGCTTAGATGAAAACAAATGAGATAATAATGGAATGCCGCGGTAGATTGTTATGTTTTGTCGTATTTTGATAAAATATTTATATACCTTTGTTGTGGACAGGTTGGCCCTTATTGCACTTTTAGGGGAAATTCTGTCTGTTTTTACGTAGTATATATTTTCTTTTGGTTTCTCATTTATTGTTTTGTCTTGTTTTTGCTTGTACATTATAGCATGCATGTAGGACCACGTTAGAACCCAATTGTTCTCATTCATGCATTTCATGATTTGCATCTCCATCTTGAGACGCCGAGGGCAGATCCGGGTCGGCTTAACCGAACCCAGTAGATTAGCGAATGGTTCGATCGCCTGTGACATTCCCGGGTCGGTTCACAGGTGAGCCGAAATGAGGTGTTACATCTGCGCTGATCTGCGTAACTCTTTTGTCTATCTTGAGCTGACCTCATTCTTCTTCTAATCCTCATTACCACCTGTTGTATCTGCTGGATCATTTCTGGCCCAACTACTACTGGTTCGCTGCCCTGCACCCAACACACTGGGGATCTGCATAGTCTGCCGTACAGTGCTTCGAACGGTGCCAATCCAATCATGGCCTGATAACTATTGTTGTAGGAGAATTCCACCAGAGGTAGGTGTTCTTCCCAACTCCCTCCGAAATCCAGGATACATGCGCGAAGCAAGTCTTCCAGGGTTTGTATGGTTCTTTCCGTCTGTCCGTCTGTTTGAGGATGGAAAGCTGTGCTGAATCTCGATTCTGTGCCCATAGCTGCCTGAAAAGCCTTCCAAAATCGCGATGTGAACCTCGGATCCCTGTCTGATATGATCTCCCGTGGTACGCCGTGTAACCTGACTATCTGATCTCTGTACAGCGTAGCCAATGTGGTCAGTGGGTAATCCATCCTGATCGGTATGAAGTGTACGCTCTTTGTAAGTCGATCCACTATGACCCATATCGCATCCTTTTGTTGGCGGGTCTTAGGTAAACCAACTACAAAGTCGTAAGCTATACTCTCCCACTTCCACTCTGGGGTTTCCAACGGTTGTAGCATTCCACCTGGACGTACGTGCTCGGCTTTCACTTGCTGGCATACCAAACATCTAGCCACTGTATCGTATACTTCTCTCTTCATTCCTGGCCACCAATAGGTTCGTCGGACATCGTGGTACATCTTCACTCCACCTGGGTGTACTGAGCATCTCGACGTGTGAGCTTCGTGAAGAATAGTACTTCGAAGTCCGGGATACTCTGGAACATTAGGCACGAATAGTCGGCCTCTCAATCTGACTAATCCGTCTGTATCCCTGGCCAATTCCTGATGTGTTCCGTGTTCCAACCACTGCTTCAACTGCGGATCTGCCTCCTGTGCAATCTGAATCTGCTCAAGCACGCTTGGCTGAATCGTAAGTCGCGCCATCATCCCAACTAACTGTCTCTGGCTCGTAGTGTGCTCGGTCACTGACAATGCTGCTAATCCTGCGGTGTACAAGAATCCTGGCTTCCTGCTCAATGCATCGGCTACCACATTCGCTTTGCCCTCATGGTATGCTATGTCGACCTCGTAATCAGCTAACATCTCCAACCATCTCCTCTGTCTGCTATTCAGATCCTTCTGCGTGAAGATATATTTCAGACTCTGGTGATCAGTTAGAAGTCTGAAAGATGTTCCATATAGATAGTGCCTCCATATTCTGAGAGCGAATATGACTGCAGCAAGCTCTAGGTCATGAGTAGGATAGTTACGCTCATGCACCTTGAGCTGACGAGATGCATAAGCAATAACCTTATCCTTCTGCATCAAAACACAACCTAAGCCAATCCCTGAGGCATCAGTATACACTACAAAATCCTCATGTCCCTCAGGCAATGCGAGGATAGGCGCCGAAGTCAACCTCTCCTTTAGCATCCTGAAACTCCGCTCACATTCGTCTGTCCATATGAACCGTTCCTCTTTCCTAGTCAGTCGCGTCAGAGGGGCTGCTATGGAAGAGAAGTCCTGAATGAACCGTCTGTAGTATCCAGCCAATCCCAGAAAACTCCGAACCTCCGTAGGTGTCTTCGGTTGTTCCCACTGCACTACTGCCTCTATCTTAGCTGGATCCACTGAGATGCCTGATGCTGAGATGATGTGGCCGAGAAAATTCACCTCTGACAACCAGAAACTGCACTTCGAAAATTTCCCATACAACCTATGCTCTCTCAGTGTTTGCAACACAATCCTCAGGTGTTGCGCATGTTCTTCCTTAGACGAAGAATATACCAGTATGTCATCCACAAAGACGATCACAAACTGGTCCAAGTACTGATTGAACACTCTGTTCATCAAGTCCATAAATGTTGCTGGAGCATTGTCAATCCAAACGACATGACCAGAAACTCGTAGTGTCCATACATCCTAATGCGCTTCGAACGTCAAGAATCATCAATTGCACTGGTCCTCATCTGCCTCTAGTCCACTCAGTCCTCCGCATCTCACGTGTCCAGTTGTCTCACTGCACTCTGATAGGATATCCATCCTTGCTCCCCTGTCTCGGCCCTGACCTTGGAAGAAAAAGCGGCGCCTTCCATGGCGGAAAGTCACCGTCTTCCTTCGACAATCTATCACTGCTCCTTGCTTGGACATCCAATTCATCCCAAATATCACATCAAATTCTTGTAGCTTGAATAGTATCAAATCAGCTACAAGCTGTCGCTGTTGAATCTCAACAGGGACATCACGCACACACTCGCCCGTAGCTATTACACTACCGGCGGGGGTGGACACTAACAGTGAATGTCCTAACTCCTCTATCTTATATCCTATCCTATTAGTGTGCATGTACGAAATGAAGGAGTGCGTACATCCAGAATCAAACAAGACACGTGCAGGTACAAGGCCTACGGAAAGCGTACCTGTCACGACCGTCGTATCCTCAAGGGCCTCTGCTACGGTGGCTGCGTACATCCTTGCTGGTTGCTGCTGCTCTGGTGCAGATGGTGCGGCCTGATTCTGAGCTAACTGTGGCTGTGGCTGTGCTGCCTACCCTTCTGCTTCCTAGTCTGTCCTGCAGCCATGTACCCTCTCTGATCTTGTCCCCTTTGCTGCTGCCTCGGTGGTTGTTGGTCTCCACCTCTCTGGCCTTGTCCATGGCCCTGTTGGCCTCTCTGCTGTGACTGCTGTTGGGGAGCTGGAAGTGCAAGTCTCTGCTGAGGCGCTGGGAGTGTCAACTGCTGGCTCTGGCCAGTCGGACACGTTGCAGCCCTATGTCCCAGTTGACCGCAACTGTAACAGGCCCTAGTGCCTCCTCTGCACTCTGCGGCCCTGTGTCCTGGCTGACCGCAGTTGTAACAAACCCTAGTGCCTACTCTGCACTCTGCGGCTCGGTGCCCTGGCTGACCGCAGTTGTAGCATACATTTCTGCTTGCTCTGCACTCTCCCCAATGATGGCGTTGGCAACTCTGACAGAATGGGGCTCTGCTGCCCTGTACCTGGCCATCCATGGCTCTCATGGCTACTGGCGCATCTACACGTCGTCTCTGTTGTGCCCCCTGCTCTGGCTGATATGGCCTCGGATGTTGCTGCCTCTGGTCGACATCTCGACGTGGTCGTGTAGCTATCACCCGCTCTGCTTCACCTGCAGCTCTCACTACATCACCGAGGGTAGTAAACTTCCTATCCAAGTATGCCATCCGAATCTCATGATGGAGGCCTTCATAGAAGCGCTCTATTCTTCTTCCTTCGGTCGGAACCAAATCTGGTGCAAATCTCTCCAACGCTCTAAACCTCGTCTCATACTGTACCACTGTCATAGGCCCTTGCCTCAACATCTGGAACTCTCGTTCCTTCCTTCTCCTAACATCTGGTGGAAAGTACTTTCCATCGAATTCCACTCTGAATTCCTCCCAAGTGATGTCCTGAGGCTGGCGATGAGCAAATACAGAATTCTGCACCGAACTCCACCATATCCTCGCTTCGTCTTGGAATGCTCCTGTGACGACGCGCACTCTGTGTTCTACGGGGCATGCCATACTATCAAACACTCCTATGGCCGACGATATCCATAGGAATGCCTCCTCCGCATCCAACTTCCCAAAGAAAGGTCGTCCGCCATTCTTCACGAACCTCTCATATTGCCACAGTTCCAAACTCCTCACGTCTACAGATCTGTTTGATCCCTCTGCTTGCTCATATCGGGAAACTGTGATCCCGTACCAACTGGTACACTGTCACCTCCAACTGCTCCACTCCCCCCTGCGGTCTGCCCGCTACCTGC
Source organism: Piper betle (assembly GCA_033002965.1). Taxonomy (NCBI): domain Eukaryota; kingdom Viridiplantae; phylum Streptophyta; class Magnoliopsida; order Piperales; family Piperaceae; genus Piper; species Piper betle. The sequence continues at coordinate 103,288 of JAURVB010012230.1, read as the reverse complement.
TATCGCGGGTCCACTGGCGTCCTGTCTCATCCTTGCCTGAAGTGGGGCAACCAGAGGAGCTGTTGCGGGGGTAGCTCCCTGTTGCAGCGGTGGAGGAGGAGGCGGCGGCGGAGGGCCCATGGGCGCTACTGGCTCTCCTTGCGCCTCTTCATCCACGGCTGGTCTCTTCTCTGCTCTAGCCACTGATAGAGCTATCTGTCTGAGCTCTCTCCTAAATTCCTCCTGATTCTGCTGCATTTGCATCTGAACCTCAACTAGCCTAGCTATCGCAGCATCCCTTTCCTGTCGACTACTCCCACTGCGGTGACTGTCACGTCGACTGTCTCGGCGATGGCTCTCCGTACGACGACTAGCTGATACCGGTACACTCGTCTCTGCTGGTGGCATGGTGGTCCTAGGTCGACTGGAAGCTGTGTCACTGTGACCATGGCTGGGGCTGTCCTGTCTGGGCACTGGGAGGAGATGGACTCCTGATCTGTGTCCGACGGGTCTGTGTGACCATCCTGCTAGTAGTTCCTGCTCTAGTCTACTCACCTGTCACACTACCGATTTGTAAGAAAATCTACAATCAAAAACATTAAAGACAGAAAAATACCTGTCGGAACAGCTCGGAGCAGCTTCGGCACACATGTAACCTGTAATGCATCTACCATCTTAATCAACCAAGGGTTAGCTCTGATACCACTATTGGTATCAGAGAACATATGCCAAGAGTTGGCTCTGATACCACTGTTGTAACACCCCGTTTCGGCTCACCCGTGAACCGACCCGGAAATGTCACCGGCGACCGAACCGTTCGCTAATCTACTAGATTCGGTTAAGCCGACCCGGATCTACTCTCGGCGTCTCAAGATGGAGATGCAAATATGAAATGCATGAATGGGAACAATTGGGTTCTAACGGAGTCCTACATGCATGCCATGATGTGCAAGCAAAGACAAGACAAAACAATAAATGAGAAACCAAAAGAAAATATATACTACTACGGAAAAACGGACAAAGTTTCCCCTAAAAGTGCAATAGGGGCCAACCTGTCCACAACAAGGGTATATAAATATTTTATCAAAATACGATAAAACATAACAATCTACCATGACATTCAATCATTATCTCATTCGTTTTCACCTGAGCCGAGTCTGAACTCCAAGGCTCCCTACTCATTCATATTTATCAGTTCATTTCATAACAAGTAATTCATTCAAGACAAAAACATTATAATAATCATTCACACAGCATTAAACAACCATCATTATACATTACACGCGGCAGGTACATGTGTGCGCGGTTCCGTGCTGCTCCTCCGCAGTCCCGACAGCTTTCATCGCTCGCATTCCTCACCTACATATATATAGAAAAACCGTCAGTAACGAGTGTTACCGGCCCGGAAAATAACTAATATCAATCTGGCACAGGAGAGCAAACTCTCCTGTTGAATCAAAACCATATACTTCCTCAAGAACTCTCATCAGGGCACATACGGGAGCCGTCGCCATCGGGCCGTCGCCCTCGGTCGACAGCGTCCCCCTTTCTTTCTCATTCTCATACCTTGGCCATTTCTCTATCGCTTCTCGCATCAAATTTCATTCCTTACCGCCCTCTGCACCTTCCATATTACTCCTGGCCTTGAGCACAAAGGCCGAGCACTCTCAGGCAGTCGCCTTCAGTACCCTTTGAACCACAAGTCTAGACATGCGCTGCATTGCAGTACCCGTAAACCTCCACACTTCTCCGGGTTTGAGGAACTCAAAGGTGGAGTTGTCCGGATCCTTCGGGAACGAAGTGGGTTCTCCCCAGCTCCAGAGCCCGCTCTTCCGAGCACACGCCCTATCTGAAGGCGTGGCCGTCAAGTAACCCTCATTCCATCTCTCACCGAAAACGCGAAAACTATATATATATAGGCCTGGGTTGGGATTTATACAATAGGCCCGAAGGCATCGTGAGCTGGATCTGAAGTTCGAAAACAAACTCGAGGGATCTCATCCTCGAGGGTTATTAATCCGAAAAAGAACCGTTGGCTAAATGGCCCGAGTTAAGTGGGATCCGATAAAACGCCACTTAACTCGTCCTGCACATGATAAATCAAATACACAATAGAGTAGCGTAAAAACAGAGAACGAGTCCTAAACGGACCTGGTAGAAGCTCCAAACGGGTCCACGCGCCTAGGCGGCGAGCTCCTACACCGTACCTACACAATCAAGCTAAAAACTAACGCCCGCATGATGAATCACACATCCTATAGCATGCACACACAATCAACACAATCACGCATCAATCAACACACATCAACCTATATCAATTCTAGCAAGTCTACTTAGGCTAGTTTGCATTAGATCATGATCATTACCTAGTTACCCTAATTAGTTTCTTAGCCTCCATTTTTAACACCACTCAATCAAACAAATTTCATATTTTATCCTTAATCAAATCTACATTTATATATATTATTATAACACACAATTCACCAATCCTAGCATGCAATTCTAATAATCAATACTTTCAAATAATTAAGTTAAAATAAATTATACCTCGCGTCGTCGAAAATCGGCGACGGCTAGGGTTTCCGTTTCGTGGCTCGAAACTCGAATTCGGCACCTAGCGGCGTCCGAAGTCCGATCAGATTGGACCGGGTGCGTTCGGCGGATGATCCGGCGAATTTCCCACGAATCCAATTTTTCGGCGGTTCCGGCGGTTTTCCGGCGAGTGTCGGCAGTTTTCCGGCGGATTCCGGCGGTTTTCCGGCGATGATTCGGGACGGGGCAATCAGGGGGTCTATCGGCACCAGCTCGACGAGCTTGGTCCAATGGTGGTGTCAAACAAGGTAGCCGAGGCGGCGATGGCTGTCGGCGACGGCGTCGAAAATGGGCGGCGGTGGCGGCGTGCTCCGATCGGGGCTACGGCCGGCCTCGACGGCGGTCGGGATGATGGGGGAAACGTCGGCGACGGCGAGGGGGTGGTCGTTGGGTCACAGCGGCGGCGTCGCGGCCCGGACGGCGGCAAATCCGACGAGGGCGAGGGCGTTGTGGCTTGTGGGGCGATTCCGGCGTCGTGGTGGCGAGACGGTGGCCGGGGTGGGTCGTGGCGGCACGGCGACTGCACGGCAGGGCGAGGCGGCGTTGATCGGCGGTAGTACGACGTCGGCAGCGGCGGCGACGAGCACAATGGGCGGCGACGGCTAGGGTTTTGGAAGGGGAAAGGTGTCGGGAATGGAGAAAATATACTCTAGTGGCAGTTTCGTAATTAAGTATTGACTCGATTCCTACTCGAGTCAAAATAATAACTAGTTCGTAATAAATTCTAAAAAAATCTAGAAAAATATGGAAAAATCCCATAAAATAAAACAAACACAACAACATCCAAATGGCATGCTCTATAACTAATAACCCACCCGAATATAATCCAACGCGTCCTAATGCGTTATTCGGCCTAAAACTATTCTACGATGAAATAAAAATAACAATCAATACTGTATACCTCCATATACTTGATAACTTATTTTTCATCATCTTTTAGACGTTATCATCGTACACTTGAGCATACATGACCCTCATCGCTCATAACGCACAGCTGGCCTCAACTCAGCTCGCGGTCCATGAAGGTTGACTCGACTCGAATCTACGGTTGAACCGACTGGTTCACTCCCGCAAAACTCTGACTCGAATCATAAGTTTTACACCTATATGGTTAGAAAATTAGAGGGTTTTGCAATTGCAAATTTTATTCAGTTATTAATCCATTATAATGCAGTGCACATTTGTAACTGTATTTACGGACATTCAAGTTATTTTTTATATTGCTGAGCATGCATGTTTCGACCTTATTATTTTTATAAATACTTTTTCAATTTTCTTAAAGAATTCTTTGGCAGTAATAACATTTTCATACAAATCGTCCTTTCAAGGTTTTTTTCACTTCATGATCATGAAACTCACTGTAATTTCTAATTTGAATGTTCTCATTTCTAAAAGTTTTATTTTTCTTTATTAAAACTTTTATCTTAAGAGAGTGGCACTTCAATCTTAATGCAATGTCTAGATCCATACCTGAAAATAAAACAAAATTACAACATGAACACAAAAGATTAAAATTTTAAATAACAATAAGTATCATCACAAAATACCTAGCACAACATTGACATTTAATCTATCAATAAAAATGTTAATTTTTATGTGATACTCTTGGTTTAATTATTAAATATCGACAATAAATCCTATCAAACAATAAAATTATCTTTAAACTAATTTATTACTTACATAAAAAATTTTACAATTATCACATATTTATTACCACAAGCGTATATTTCAGCCAAAAACTATCTTCTTATATCAATTAATATTTACGTGAATTATGTACCCATAATCAATATAATGTTTGAAAATAAAACAATTTACACAAAGAAAGGCTAGTTTGGTATTAGGTTATTTCAATTAATCTATTTTAAAACATTATACAAACATAAAAATGTAATACCAAATTTGAATCTTAAACAATCCCAAAATATTAATAGACCATTGGTAGGTTATGAAATAACTTAATTTGGTATATTCCTCCCCATTAGAATTTATTTTCAGAAAGACATTGATTTGAAAATCTACCATGATTTAGAAAACTTCCATTTGGGAGCCTTTTTTGTGAAACGTCCATTTAAAAACGCGTAGTTTTTTTTATAAACTCTACAAATTTAATTCCAAATCAATAAAAACATGAAACAAAAACAATTTCTCAATAATTTAATATAAAGTGGCTCTGATAACACACATTGAAAAACTTAATGAAATTTATAAAACTATTTTGCAATTAAACAACAAATTCTTCATACCTACTTATATATTTTAAATTTTTTATAATTTTAATTTAACCCATCATATATCAAAAATTAAAAAATGGATATATTCCCATACTCATTAAATGTTCATACTCCAATAATTTTAATCTTATTAGATTAATTTAATTTAGGCCAATCCTTAATATTAGCATTTAGAAAAATTATTTATTTATATATGTGTCGACAATTTAACAAGAAAAACCTAAATAGCTGAAAATGGATACTCTTCTCGGCCATACATGTCTACTTCAAGAATGAGCATGTACAATTATACTCACACCGTGAAACATAGCAAATATAAGTTATGACGATAGCCGCCAAGCGTGCAACATAAACAAGAATATGACAAGGTTTATAGCCGCGATAGCCGTCGCGTGCATGAACACTGTTCCATACCTTGTAGCTTGTTATTATATCTTTATATATTCATCTTGTTTGGTCGCTAATCCATGAAACACATAAACGACGACGTCTTTTTCTCCACTCGAATCCATGATTAGGATTTATATGATCAACACTCTGTGTTTGACTTTGTGTTGGTTGTCGCATTTTGGGTTTGCTTTTAGTTTTCACTCTAAGGGTCTTCCCCTTGACACCAAAAATGGGTTAGCGATCGTAGTAATTATCCTTCTGTTCATATATATATATATATATATATATGCAAGTCTCGATGCCAAAAAATAATTAACATTAACTTGGGGAAATACACATGAACAAACAATTCATAGTTTATATGAGCTACTGTTTGGCACAATTTAGTGAGGTCTCACTACCTAGAATCTACATCATTAAATATAAAAATACATAATGAAGATACTTATAAATTTTTAAATCCATCTAATATTTTTAACCATTTCAATTAATTTGAAAATACTTTTAAGCTGTTGCATTTTTATAAAATCTTAAAATAAGTCATCTTAATTTCTAAAAAGATAAAAAATTATCAATCTCCTATTTATATACCCAATTTCCAATACATACACCTTTTTATGTAAGACCCACAAAAAAAATCATAAAAACTATATAAAGCCATAATGTTCCCCATTATTATTTTATACAAAATACATAAAGATCACATGGCTGTGCTTTTTTAACTTAGAAAAAACTTCCCTCATCACCCAAACATTTTTCTAAACCAAGGGTTCATATTAAATATATATGAAACACAATATCAATGGTTGCTAATACTAATTATTCTCATTTCTTCTTGAGTGGTGTCAAATAAAATTATGTTCAATCCTTGTGGGCAACAATCAAAATACAAGGCTTTCATTTCCTTTCTATTAGAAGATTCCTCAAGCAAAGAGTGAATTGCAACATTACACCTATATTGCTGAGGATAACCATTTGAAAGGAGAATCTCATCTCCAATTTGAATGAAATTAAAACATTAAGTAATCTCCTATCCAATATGAATGAAATTAAAACATTGAGTGAATTCAAAGCCGGAAACTAGTTTATCCTTCAATGACTATAATTTCTCTATCTAAATGCGTAAACTAAATGGTGGATTCAAAAATAAATGCACAAGATACTAAAGACCAAATAAAAAAGGCTCATGATATTTCTTATGAAAATTTTTGATAATCTAAGGGATTTGAGTTAAGTTATTTTTACTATATGTAATAAAAAAACTAATTGTAACTTTCAATAATTGTCACAAAATCACTAGAATTATCAATTTTATCAATAGAAAACATCATTAACCAAAAAAAATAAATGTGAAATCAAAATATTAAGCAAAGGGGATGAAAAATACAAAAAAGGAAGATAAACTTGATATGGGTTTTGCCAGTAAAAAAATTACTAAATTCTCTGAAAACCATTAAGCCAAATCAAAAACTACTTCTCCAAAACAATCACACCGTGCCCCAACTCGTTAGGGCAGGGACACAGCACGTGCTTTATGGCGTTCAGATCTAATGCACAAATCCCTAAATGTATTGGCGAGATATGAACTCCCCTTTATGATACTTAACTACAAACCAGTTACACTACTAGGCACTAACATAGCAAGCCAACTCTAACTATCGAAAAATCAATCCCGACCGGATAGAAATTCGAAGGTAAAAGTTCACCATCAAAACCTCCCGATGATACAAATCAAAATAAGAAAAAAATATAATATGCACTACTTAATGATCATCGCACAAAAAGCAAAAAGTTATCCCTAAATTTGAAGCTGAGATTAACTAATCTAGATGACATTTTTGACACAGAAGTTTCATTTTTATTTTCTCGAAAACAAAGAAACAACTGCCTAACATATTGAAAAAAACGAGAACAAATATTTTTCAATATATCAACAACTAAACAAGTCCATCCTTTACCATATGTATCAGTGTCCTGCAAACTTTCAGAGGGCACAGAGTAGCTCAAGGGATGCAGGCTATGAATGCTTTCACAAATCCATAAAATAACATAAAAAATAATCAAACATTCAAACCTACATGAAAACTAAATGTTTAAACTTGAACTATGCTGAAATATCAATAAAATATATTTAAACTTGCATACTATAACATGACATCCCACGCCCCTTCATCAAGATGGCCCCATTTCTACAATCATATACCAAAATTAAGCTTATACAACATATACCAAAATTGGGATCATACAATAAATTAAGCTTATACTTCCAACAGCACACACACACACACAGAGAGAGAGAGAGAGAGAGAGAGAAAGAAAGGATTTCCAGACTTACTCAGATTTTTCGTTGATATGGATTTGACGTTAAGAACAATCACCAAACATGACAACAAGTACACGCCTCATCAAGCACAAGCACACCTCTCATCAAGCACAACAATGGCCACTCCTGCCTTCACCAGAGAGATGCTAATGTTTCTGGAAAGTAATTCGCAGACAGATGTTTACTGCTGCTTACAGTCTGGAGGCTGTTCCTAGCCTGGACCAAGGGCCACTCCTGCCTTCTGTAATAAAGCAGGTACGGAAAGATGAAATGAGCAAAATACTTGCATGCTTTCAAATCAAACAGGCCATGAAAATAGCACCTCTATTAGAGTGTGTTTTCAGCACGCGAAAAAGTATGCACATAAAAGTAAGAATGGTAGTGTAGCGCAATGTGGACCCATGGGAAGTTAGATTAATATACTAATGACCTGTGTCATTTACGCAGGGATGGGAAAACGTTTGAAAGTATAGTAAGAAAATTATTACCTTCTTTGGACGGCTCTTGTTAGAAGCAGTTTTCTCTTCGTCATTATCATCATCATCATCATCATCCTCATCCTCATCATCCTCATCCTCATCATCATACCTCTTCTTCTTCCTCCTCTCCTTCCTCATCATCTTCATCTTCATCATCATCTTCACCTTCGATGTCCCCTGAATCCTCTTGAAAAGCCTCTCCAGTAAACCATGAAACTGCATGTGGGATGATTTTATCCTTAATTGTAGATCTGTTCACCACAACCAAAAAATACCCAAAAGGTATTATTAGATTCATCAGAGTAATTTTTACAGCAAATGTCAAAATTTTCACAACCAAGATAATGACTTAATGCCACTTACCCAATATCAAAATCCTGCTCCATAAGATTCTGGAGATGCTCAGCCTGTCAAAGAAAGTACTGAGACAGTGAAATTACCTTTATTCATGTGCATGATAAACCTTCAAAAGAAAAAAATGTAAATCATACTGTATCTTCATCAAGATCATCGTCACGGCCTGGGATTTGTGGGGGTTGAAGAAATTAAAAAGCTTTCGCATTCTTCAGTTTTTGTAATAAGTTTGCTATTCTTAGAACCTTTCTTAGGCTTCTTTTTAGCACTTTCCGTGTCAAACATTTTCCTGGCAGCCACTGGATTTCCGTTCTGTAGCAGTATTGACATAATATTAACAAATTGATGTTATCATTATCCAGTCAAGTTCATTGCAACAGATGACAAAAAGGAGCAGAACCTCACCCAACTGCTTCCTCTAAAATGGGTTCATCCTCATCAATCATATGGTATGTCTTCTCCAAAACAGAATTTGTGAAGTAAGGATTAGAATCAAATTGGAACTCAAGCTTAAATCCTTTAGGGTTATTGATCCTGTACCACTTAACATCTCTAAGATATTTAAGAGCTCCTTGATCGGATTCTTGTATCTAGACAGACAAATGAATCCACGCAAAAGGCCAATCAACAATTCCATTTTGAAATGCAAAGATTAATTGTCCAACATCTACAACCATATGGCACTTGCCTCATCAGCCAACACTTCATTCGTTTGCATTGCTGTAAGCCAGAAATTAGGAACTCCTTTCTCTGCAAAAATGATCATCAATGATAATTTTGGATGCAATTAACATTAGGAAAATAAAAAAATTATGCAAGCAAACCTTCAATTTTCTTTTCTTCTCCCTCAGTAGTTTCGCCCTCAACCTTGTCAACAATTCCTTCAACTTCGACTACTCCATTTACAATTTCATACCTCTGGATTTGAGACATGACATCACCCATAAAAAACAATTAACCCAAAAGGTAAATTTGTAAAAATTAGCAAATTAACAAATATTTGCAAAGGTTGTCACCTTGGTATAGAAAGGTTCATACAGTTTCTGATACTTCGCCTCTAAAGCTGCCTCTCTTCAAAAAACTTGGCCTCTAGGTTATCATGCTCTTTCTACATATTCAAAGATGAAAACTTATAACACCTTGCCTATCTGATGTGTAGAATATTGGCGTCATTTTGTAATCTAAACAAGATACTTAAAAAGCAAGTAAAGAAATACCACATTCACTAATGCAAACAGTAAGCAATAGCAAACAAAGCATAGCTGAATTGCTTACTATTTTTCAGTGGTTACACCCTATGAAAAAGACCAAATAACCAACCAAAATATATCTAAAAGCTACAATTTCTTAAAGATAAAAAACAATGGAGATATATTAATTGGCAAAATAGAAGCCGGAACCTGAACACCCTGAAGAACTTCCACACGCTTCCTGACTTTGGGTGACAACGTCCCAAGTACATCAGACGGTTGCCCAGCTACATTTTAAGTTTGCCCTGCAATTAAATTTTTTTGAAAACAAAAAACGAGAAAAATCAAAACTGGTAAGAAACTATGAATAAACACTGGAAGCAAAAGATAGAGAGGAGCAGAGGTGGTACCTTCAAAGCAGTGATCAAGCCCTGCCTTGTCATGCTCACTAAGGGCTATGAGAAGGAATGAAAGCACGTCAAGGGGGAATAAGAAAGAAGGAAGAGACAGGAAAGAAGAGATAGGAAGAGTGGGTACCGGCGGATAGATCAGACATTTCGTAGTCGGTTCCTTCGTCGGCCATGGTGGGATGAAGGAAGAGCCGAGGGAGGCAAGAAACGATGAAAAAAAGGAAAAACCCTAACCCCTACCCTCAACTTTTACTGAGGAGAGGAGGGAAAGAAGTTGCCTACACTTGTTAATTTTTTTATTTTTTGGCCTTTTACAATGATCGCAGTGCGAATGGATAAACAAATCCTAAACTCTTTAAGAAAGCATGAATGTATGCATATTTATATAAGAAGAAATAATTGTGACGTGTATTTATATTATTGACTGTGGCATCAAATCTAGAGGTGGGCGTGGACGTTTAAATTCGCCTGTCTGTCTGTCCAAAGTCTGAAGCATATACGATAAAATTTAATCGACTAAATTCAACCAACCAAATTTGACCGAATTAAAACAAACCAAACATAGATATTTCTTTGTCCGACCGAACGACCGACCGAGTGTCCGATATTTTATATCAATAATATAATATCTTCAACATTTATAAGGCTAATATTATAGTTTATAAAAATTTTAAAATGTAATATATAGTAAAATTAATTAAGTTCATACATAAAATTGATATTTAATATCTTAAATAACAAAAAATGACATACATAGGATAAAAGTCACTCTTATTATAAGCCAGAAATACTTGAGAGTTAAGACCCAACAATCTCCTATGTGAAATGGCATAAAAAGATGATAAGTAAAGCCAATGATGCAACATTCAAAATTTCAATTATATCACCAATAGTATATGATGTTTGTTCTGCAAGAAAGCATATGTTCTCATGCAGATGTGAGTGAACAGTTAATCAGGTGCGCTGGTTTCATTCGTTAATAAGCACCAACTCTAGTTAAACATTCGAAGAACACCAACGTCTCAGGTAACGAAACATTTCGAAGAAAAAGCAGATTCGAAAACTACGACTTTAAACAAGCTAAAGTTTGGTATAGAAAAGAACAGGGCAGATTTTATAAATTAATCTCAACAACAGTTTCACCATCCTTCAATCTTTGTATCCCTCAACAGAAAATAATCTTTGAAATTTGGTATTCTCCAGCAATTATCAAAATGCTAAGTAGCAAGGGAAGCAAAGAGATAACATCTTAAGTAGGATACACACATTTAGAATGTGTTCAATATGATCTGCTCTCACAGTACTACCATTGTGCTTGTCAACATTCAGCATAATTAGTTGAAAATGTAAGAGTTTACATAGTGAGAAACAACTTAAACGAATTACCATTCTTAATTTCATCAATAAGGTCATCCCCACCAACAATGTCAGCTCCAGCAAGAAACTAGCTAATAAAGTCACACAAACACAGTAATTCCAACCCCTGAAAAAGCCAAAACCCATTTTCAAATGTCAAAATTAAGCATCACCAATAACTAGTACTAATGATAATGGACAGACACAAATTTCCCACAGATCACACAAGTGAATTAACACACTCAATTACAACAAGACAAGCAACTACTCCCATAGCAAAACAACCAGCTAACGCATGCAAACAAACACATGAGCAAGCTCAATCAAAGTCAACAAGACGCAACAGGGAAAGAAACACAGACCTCTCCTGGAGAGCTCAGAGGTGGAGAAGGCACTAGCGGTGATTATCAGACATGAAGATGTTGGAATATTATCTTCATCAACATAATCATCAATATCTTCCCATTCTTCTACATTCATTGTTCTAAATAAATTTAATGATGAACTTTATTGTTTCCCTATAAGTAAAAAATATAGTAAGAAAAATATATATGTAAAAAAATACATCAAAAATTGAAAATGAATAGATATAAAATATGGATTACCTTCATATTCACTCCTCAACCAATTTTGGGCACATATCAAAGCTTCAAGTATTTTTGGGCTCAAACTATTCCTAGTTGAGCCAATTGTTTGTTCTCCAATACTAAATGCGGATTCAGAGGCGACGGTTGACATAGGAATGGCTAAAACATCTTGAGCAATTTTTCCTAAAATAGGATATTTTAATATGTTCAATCTCCACCATGACAATATATCAAATTGCTCATCTACTCCATCCACAAAAGGAATAGTTGGTTCATCAAAATAATTCTCTAAATCAGTTCATGTTGGCTCCTTTGATGAACATTTCATAATCAACTTACTTACTCCTTCCAATCTCATACTTAAGCCCCCAATAGGACGAATATTTGATGAACTTTTAATTTTAACAATGGGCTTATTTGACATACTTCTAACTCTAGATTTCATAACACTTAAATAAATATTATACATGTTTGTCAAATATTGTTTCACTTTTGTGACCATATCGTCTCCCTCTTCCTTATAAATTGTGTGAAAATAGTACACAACAAAAGTCATTTTTGATCTAGGGTCCAAAATCAAGGCAACTGCCAATAACATATTTGCTTCTTTCCAATATTTATCAAACTTTTTCAACATTGCATTTCCCATTGATGACATCAAATATGATTCACTACTACACCATTCCATCAATTGAACCTTGAGCTCACAAATTATGTTGAAAAAATATTTGATGTAGGATACTTAGTGCTGGAAAAATTTCGGTTAACTCATAATGGAGCCAAACATTCATGTATCACTCTTAAATCTTCCCATTCATCCTTAAAAGGACATATAAAATTCACATCAAAGCAACTATAACGTTCAAAAACATCTTTGAAATATAAAGCCACACCAATTATTTTGTAAGTAGAATTCCACCTAGTTTTCACATCAAGCACTAAAGAATGTTTAGGTACTGTAAAAACTGTGGAAAAAAAAGTGAAGATATTTAAATTAACTTCCATAGAGCTATACTTACTCATAAAGAAAGACATGCCTAAGATAGGATAATAAATGAGTAATCTTTTTCGTATACCCTATTATATTTTCGAGGACGAAAATTTCCAAGCTGGTGAGATTGTAAAACCCTGAAAATAATTAGGTTATTTTATTTAGGGTTTTGTAAATCTGAAAGTGAATCAATTATTTAATTAAATTAATTCTTGGAAATCAATATTTTATCAATTATAACCCATTCATAGTTTTTGAATTTTCATTATCACACAAATATAGTTATGAGTAATTATGTTCTTTTCTATAAAATTTAATATAGTGACTTCTAAATTCCACACATATTTATAAAATTTAATGCAATGACTTTTAGAATTCCACACATATTCTTCTATATAAAGAAAAGTTTTGTTGTTAAATGAAACATCATCTGGATAGGTTGTGAACTCATTTGACACACAAAGGGGGAGACTTTAGGATTATTTGTTATAGTTGCGGGTTTTCAGGTCCGTATAATTATTTAAAATGTTGTATTTTCCATTGTGGACAACCTGGTCAACCTGAGCCCAGATTCGACCACCATGCACCGAGTGCAACCGGGGTCAAGGAATTGACTCAGTCTGATCAACGGGCTACGCCCTTCATAATCCAATAATAGACATGCCATAAAGGACTTACAGCGCATAATATAATAAATTGGACATGGCGAATTGGACTTACCGGTATGAAGTCTTCACTGACCATCAGAGTTTGAAGTATATCTTCACCCAAAAGGACCTTAACCTTCAACAGAGGCGGTGGATAGAATATCTGAAGGATTACGACTTCCAAATCTTATATCAGTCAGGGAAAGCGAATGTGGTAGCCGATGTATTGAGTCGGAAGGGCAAGATGGACAAAGGTTAGCAGCTAGCTAGACTTTGGGCCATGTCAGCAGAAGTGGTGGCTATCAATCATGTGGAACAACTAAAGGGTTACTAGCAAATCTGGTTATTTCCAATGATTTGGTCGATCGGGTTAAGCTAGCACAAATGGGTGATGAGAAGCTAAATGAAATGTTGGACAAGACTCCTGACATTGTAGCTGATTCCAATAGTGTGATCAGATTTAGAGGAAGGTTGTGTGTACCCAAGGATGATGCACTGAGGCGAAATATCTTGGAAGAGGATCATCGCTCAAAGTTCTCGATACACCCTGGAGTTACTAAAATGTATCATGATTTAAAGCGAATCTACTGGTGGATTGGGATGAAGAGGGATGTTGTGGATTTTGTCTCCAAGTGTCAGACTTGCCAACAGATCAAAGCCCAACATCAACTATCTGGGGGACTATTACAACCTTTAGAAATACCAACCTAGTAATGGGAGTGTGTCACATGCGACTTTATTGCAAAGCTCCCAAGGACTCAGAAGAAGCATGACTCCATATGGGTGGTTGTGGACCGTCTGACCAAAGCAGCTCATTTCATCCTCACAAAATCAAGAAGGACGACGGAATACATAGCAGAATTGTATGTCAATAACATTGTCATGCTGCATGGGATTCCAAAAGAGATAGTCTTTGACAGAGATCCCCTATTCACTTTACATTTCTGGGAAGCTTTCCAAAAAGCTATAGGGACCCAAATCATGCTAAGTACAACATATCATCCTCAAACTGATGGTCAGAGTGAGAAGACCATTCAAACTTTGGAGGATTTGTTAAGAGCTTGCATTCTTGACTGGGAAGGAGATTGGGAGAAACACTTAGCCTTGGCTGAATTCACCTATAATAACTCTTACCAGGCCAGTATAAGGATGGCACCATTTGAAGCCTTATACGGTAGGCCCTGCCGATCACCATCATGCTGGTTGGAGTCTACCGAGGCAGTTATAGTCGGGCTAAAGATGGTGAGGGAAGCAACTGAAAAGGTGAAACTCATTCAGCAAAGACTTAAGGCAGCTTAGGATCGACAAAAGAGTTATGCTGATACTCAAAGGAAGGACCTAGAGTTCCAAGTTGGGGAGTTTGTATACCTAAAGACATCTCCTAGGAAGGGGGTGATCAGATTTAGAACATCAGGGAAGTTGAAACCAAGATTCATAGGACCGTTCCCAATCCTGGATCGAGTCAGAAATTGTGCATATAGCTTAGCAATACTACCAAGCTGATTCGTATTTTAGCAAGAAATATGTATGAGACGAAGATCATGTAATCACAACTTTTAAAGACTTAGAATTAAAACCAAATTTAACATACGAGGAAAAGCTGATTCGTATTTTGGCAAGAGAAATTAAGACACTCAGGAACAAGGAAATCCCTTTGGTAAAAGTATTGTAGAGAAATCAGGGATCAAAGGAAGCTACCTGGGAGACTGAGCAAGAGATGGCAAAGAAATACCCAAGCCTATTTGTGGCATAAGATTCTTATGATTGTAGTAGCATGCACCGATACCGAATAAATAATTAATTCTTAGTTTCTGTTGGCCGTTATAATATTTCGGGGCCGAAATATTTCTAAGTTGGTGAGATTGTAAAAACCGTGGAAAAAAATGTGAAGATATTTAAATTAACTTCCATAGAGCTATACTTACTCATAAAGAAAGACATGCCTAGGATAGGATAATGAATGAGTAATTTTCTCCGTATACCCTATTATATTTTTGAGGACGAAAATTTTCAAGTTGGTGAGATTACTGAAAATAATTAAGTTATTTTATTTAGGGTTTTGTTAATCTGAAAATGAATCAATTATTTAATTAAATTAATTCTTGGAAATCAATATTTTATCAATTATAACTCATTCATAGTTTTTGACTTTTCGTTATCACACAAACATAGTTATGAGTAATTACGTTCTTTTCTATAAAATTTAATATAGTGACTTCTTAAATTCCACAAATATTTATAAAATTTAATGCAACGACTTCTTAAAATTTAATATAGTAATTGCGTTCTTTTTCTAAGAGACGACTGGGTGGTTCTTCTACTAACTCAGGTGGTGAACAGATAATAAACAGACTTCTCTTTTTACTTTTCTTGTGTTATAAATGTGGCTATGGGAAATGGTCCAAGACTGTGGGATGATTATTTCATACATTGTCATTTGAAACATAAGTTCTTTTGAGTTAGAAATACTAGACTTATTTGCTTTCGTATTATTCATGTAACCTTTTAAGTAACACCCGGTCCGGTTAGGACTGGTTGTTATAGGGTTGGTTTTGTTAAATTTTGAGTAACACCTGGCCACCAAGACCCACAATATCGCGAAACATGGCGGGTCGTTATAGGTACATTCAATTGACTTGCATATTTGTAGAAACAATCACTCTTTATAGTTGAACCTTTAATATATTTCACACATTCACGAACCTTTTCTATAGACTTAGCGGTCTCATTCAACTCATCTTGAACAATTAAGTTCAAAACATGAGCACAACATCTCACATGAAAACAATCACTTGCAAGATTTGGACTTCTACTTGAGAAAAAGACTTCATTTCTTTGGCCGCTCCATCATTTGAACTTGCATTATCAAATGCAACCGTAAAAACCTTTTTATCAAGTGCCACTCACAAATTTTACTAATAAGACACTTGGCTATGCATTCTCCAGTATGCTGACTTTCAACTTTAGCAAAATTTAATTTTTTTTGCAATTTCCAATTTTTATTAATAAAATGAGCTATCAAAACAATATAAGCAATATTGTCTGAAGATGTCCACATATCACTGGTAAAACTAATTTGACTCTTAACTTTTTCCAAAATGTCAAACACATTTGTTTCTCCTTTTTCATAAATTCCAAGACAATCTCTTGTAATTGTTCTTCTAGAAACCATCACAAATTGTGATTGTAAGTTACTAACCCACCTTCTAAATCCCTCATATTCCACAATTGAAAACGAATACTCCTGCAAAATAATTGCCTCGGCCAATTCTAATTTACTCCTTCCTTAATCAAATTTCCAAACTTCTATTTTATTGTCTCCATCTTTTTTCACTCTCATCTTGAAAATTTGTTGCCCAATATCACCACTTATGTTTTTTGTCCTCTTCATTTTGAAATTAGTGCATTTCCCTTCAACATGCCTCCATAAATGAGTAGTTCCATAACTTCCGGCTCCCTCAAACTTCTTTTCACAATAACGATAAATAGCAAATGTTCCATTCTTTTCATATTTCCTATCAAAATAGGCCCATACACCGAATGACATTTTTCTTTTTTTGATAATGTACCATCTAGAGATTCTCCTTCTTTAGCAATCTAATTTTTTACATTATCATCCAAGTATAACTAATCTAACCTTATAAAATAATAAGAATTATTCTTAGATATAAAATAAACTAAACTTAGGATAAGTTAAGAGATGATACACATGGCGGCAGCGGGCGGCGGTTCGGCGGAGGCAGGCGGTGGCGATCCGGCGGCGGAGGCAGGGCAGGCGAGGCAGGCGGCGGTGGATGTTTATGCAGCATGCAGAGGGTGGTGGTCCGGCGGAGGCAGGCAGCGGCGGAGGCGGGAGCGGCGGAGCAGGGTAGCCAAGGCAGGCGACGACGGATGTTCATATGGCGCGCAAAGGGTGGCAGAGACACAGGGCGCAGTAGCAGAGGGTGGCGGTCCGGCAGAGGCGAGGCGGTACACGCTGGGGAGCGGAGGCAAGAGGTAGCGGATGGTCTACATGGCGTGCAGAGGGTGGCAGAGTTGAGGTGTGCAGTCACAGACGGTGGCGATTCGACGGAGGCAGGGGAAGGGTGGGTGAGGGCGGCAGCAAGAGCTGCGGTGGTGGCGTGTGTGAGCAGTGCTCTCATTGTTAGGGTTAGGAATTTGGGTGTGATTTCGGGCCGTCCACGGACATTGCTTGGGCCCGACAGACAAGTCGGACATTAGCTAGGTCGGACAAGTTCTGTCCGATAAAATTTCGGACAAACGAGGACAATAACTTGTTCGACGTCTGTCCGACCGATGCCCACCTCTAATCAAATCAGAGTGTACAAGGCCACATATAGCATTCAAAATAAACATAGAAAAATAATTAGAAAATTTAATCAGGTTTTGATGCATTTCACAATTGTCTCATCAGTGCCAAAGCAATATCTGAGAATATATTAAGAATTAACGTTAATTTTGATATTTTAAAGTATAATATAATAATAATATACTTATCGGCATTATATATGTGTGTGTAATTTGGAATTATACATTAAGGATTGCATTTGAGGCTACATAATCATTGAGGTACCTGATGAAAATAAACCAAACATTTTATAAGGATCACGCTATATGGGTAAAGTGATTGTGAGGAGGCCACGTTATATGTTAAGGATTGTATTTGAGGCTCACATTTGGGCCGTCTGATTATAAAGATAACACAGATCTATCATTCTAAAACAAAAAAATCTCCATTGCCAGCGGCGATGCCGTTTCGCCACTGTTGCCGTCACCGTCCGGTCACGCCTGAGATGTGAGCTCGAGACAGAAAATTTCTTTAGCCCTGGGCTCACCTCAGCGCCCCCTATATATATATGTGTGTGTGTGTTATATGATATCCAGGATTGTATTTGAGTCATTGATGGTTCGTATATGAAAATTAAGCTACAAGATAAACCACTTTTATAGGGATCATATAGGAGATATTTTTAAAAATATCATGGTAATATGTTTTTTTGACATAAAATTCTTTTATGTAAATGTTGGTCGGCAGGAATAAGCTGCAGATTCTATAACATTATATTATATAGTTCGCTACTTAAAGGGTTTTTATTTGACATATGTTCCACCAAACACCTTTATGTTGACTCCTTATTTTTTTCTACAAAAAAATGGTTCAAACAACAGAACCAAATACCCTACAAAAGAGTAAAATACAAATTGTGTCTCTAGATTGATAGTAGAAAAGGCGCAACAATTGATGAAAAAGTGAAGCATAGAAGGCGCGAAACAAGAAAAATCTCATGGACAGGTCTAGTAATGAGTAATGTCAATAGAGTAAAATTCTACCGAATATTTTAACAATCCAAATGTGGGAGGAGTATCTGACTTATCATAATCAATAAATAATCTTTGTTTATGTATACTTAGACTTAAGAAATATATTTTGTATTCATATCTTTTTTATGCCAAACACTTTATTTTTTTGAAAATAATAACCTTTTTTGCCAAAAAGAATTTGAACTCCTGTCACACACGAAAAAATTCTTACAAAAATTATTTTATTAGCAAAATTAATCGATAAATGGTAGAAAAAAAACTCACCCAAACGCCCCTATGAGTATACTTTTAAAAATTTGGCTTTTGCAAGGTAATTTTTTAGTTTATAATTATTCAAGACACTATTTCTTTTGCAAGGTACTTTTTTTACAAAATAAAGCCCTATTAAGAAAATATATTATAATACTTTAATTTATTATTTTTAAAAGGGCAATGACAATTTCATAATAAATACTTGACTAGCTCCCGACTTGAGTCAATATTATGAAATAAATTTTTAAAAAAATTAAAAAATAAAATATCATAAAATAAAAACTTGATTCGCTACCAATTCGAGTCAATATTAGAAAATAAAATTTTAAAAAATTTAAAAATAAAATACTATTAAATAAAAACTTGACTCGCTCCCGACTAGAGTCAATATTACCTCGAGTCGGGATTGAATTAAGTTTTTATTACAAAATTATTTTATTTATTTTTTAAATTTATTTTGTAAAATTGACTCGAGTCGGGATTAAGTGAAGTTTTTATTACAAAATCATTTTATTTATTTTTTAAATTTGACTCGAGTTGGGACTGAGTCAAGTTTTTATTACGAAATTGCCATCTAGCATTTTTCTCCCCTGTTTGACCACCCCCCCGCCCCCTTTGCCATGCCACCCCACCGCTGGTGACCTCGCCGCCTCGCCCACGAGGGGGCGGGGTTGCGGCTGCAGGAGGCAGGGGTGGAGGGGGCCGTGGCACGGCCACGAGGTCGGAAAGGGACGCCTGTGGGGTGCGGGGGAATGCAGCGGGTCCGTCCGCCGGGGGCCGGCCGGCAGGTTGATGCCCGATGGTGGCCGGGCAAGGCGCGGGGGGTGGCGCGCACTGGAGCGCAACATTGATCCGACGGCTAGGATTCGTTGCGCTGCAAATGCATGCAGCACAACACAGTCTTTATGTAGCCCCCGCTCTTTTGCCATGCCACCTCACCGCTGGTGACCTCGCTGTCTCGCCCACAAGGGGGGGGGGGGGTTGGAGGCAGGGGTGGAAAGGGGCGCCCAGGGGGGGTAACGTCTGCTGCCGGGGGCCGGCCAGGCAGGGGCATGGGAGGGGGGGGGGACCGCAATCCCGGGTGAGGGTGGGGGTGGCACACACTAGAGCGCAACACGAAGGGGGGAATGAATTCGAGCCGCTAGATCAATTTGATTCGATGGCTAGGATTCATTGTGCTGCAAACGCATGCAGCACAACACAGTCTTTATGTACATATATATATATATATATATATATATATATATATATATATACACACACACACACACACACACAATGATGCTGCTATGCGTTGCATCAAAATGTAGCGCATAGGCAGCACTTTTAATTTGGCCTATTGGATCAAAATCCAACAGACCAAATCTATTTTTCATGTTTTTTCCCCCTCCCTCGTTTTCTCTTGCACGGACCGCCTTGCCCCCCTGTTAGATTCCGCTACCCCCACCCTCGCCCCCCGGCCTTGCCCGTAGCCATGATCCCCCACCGCCCTAGGCCGCAGCCAGTGCCCCCCCACCCCTGGCTGCCAGCTTCTGCCCCCGGCCCCGCCAGCAACCGTGTTTCCCCCTCACCCCTTGACGCGGGCAAGCCGCGGCCCCCTTGCCCCCGCCCGGCACCGCCCCCCTTGCCCGAAGCCGCGGTCCCCCTACCGCCCCCGCCCATAGCCCCCCTACTAGCGGCCGGCGAAGAGGTTGGCAGCGGCGGGGTGGCGCACCAAAACAGAGGGGGGGAAGAAACAGGGGATGATAGTTTTGTAATATAAACTTGACTCGATCCCAGCTCGAGTTAAGTTTTTATTACGAAATAAATATTAAAAATAGAATAAGTTCGTAATAAAAATATGACTCAATCCCGATTCAAGTCAATATTACGAAATAATTTTTTTAAAAAAATAAAATATTTTCATAATAAAAACTTGACACTTAAACTTGCATTTTTTTAATTGAGGTACTTTTGACTTTTAATCGAGCCGATTTCGAGCTCTCGAACGAGCTGGTTCGAGCTTAGGAAAATGAAATAGTTTAAGTGTATTCGAGCTTGAATCTGAGCTCGAACATATAAAAGATATTTGAGTCAAACTCGAGCATGTATGTTCAAAGCTCGTTCGATCTTCGGTCAAGTTCGAACGAGTTTCGAATCTTTAGAGCAGAGATCGAACACAAGGTAAGCTCAGCTCACTTGCTCGTTTAGCGCCCCTAGCTGCGGGCAGGGCGGGGCAGGGGCAGGGCCATGGGGGCGAGGGCGGGGGCGGCAAAATTCGGCATGGGGGGAGGGCGGTTCGCGCAGGAGAAAATGGGGGAGGGGGAAAAACATGAAAAACAGATTTGGCCCATTGGATTTTGATCCAACTGGGCCAAATTATAAATAGGGAGGGGGAAAAACATGAAAAACAGATTTGGCCCATTGGATTTTGATCTAACAGGCCAAATTAAAAACGCTGCTATGCGCTTGCAACAACCGCTCCCTAACCGGTCGGAGGTTACTCAAAAATATAACTAATGTAAAAATAACATTTAAGAATATGAATCACAACATGGCAAATAATTTTAGAAATTTATTAATCATAAAAATAAACTATGTTCTGTTAGTATGTGACCATACATAAGATAAATTGACTATGTGAGCACAAAGTCCCACAGCCTCTGACCATTTCCCATAGACCACATTTATAACACAAGAGAATAAAAGGAAGTCCAATTTATTATCAATTCACCAAACCTAGATTGGTAAAAGAACTACCAACCACACTTTTACTCCTCAGTCTGAAGCTACTCACCTGTGGAGGCAATTTCACGTTAGTGATAAAACCACTAAGCCTCATAATTAAATGAAACAAGTCAATATAATCCCTATTATCATTTCTTGAGACTTTTAGTAGTTATGAGCCTATGCCGAGCTCCAATTATGCCGGGAGGGGTGGCCACCCCATCCAACTACAATCCCATGCCTGCACACACACGATGTGGCCCACGGCCTGTAGTTACCGATATTTGCCATTGACTCACCCACTTGGTATAACAAGTGCATAATGAGTCATCCTGCGCCACTGAGCCACTGTGCCATGTCACCCTTTCGGCATGGAGGACATTTGACTCACAAAGGGATGGCTTTAGGATCGTATGTCATAGTTGCGGGTTCTTCATCACAATACCAAGTTTGTATAATTACTTGAAATGTTATATATTTTGGTTTGGGAGTCTTGGTCGACCTGAGTCCACATTCGATCACCATGTGCCGGGCGCAACCTAAGTCAAAGAATTGGCTCAGTCCGACATGAGACAACACCCTTAAAAATTACGAAAAATTACTATGTGGGAGTGTTGTCGACATGAGCTCACATTCAACTACAATGCGCCGAGTGCAACCGGGGTTAATGAATTGACTCAGTCCAACACAAGGCAGCACCCCCTAAATTTTTTGAAAGATTAAATATTTACCCCCATGCCGAAAGGGGTGATAGGGCACAGTAGCGCAAGACGGCTCATTGTGTAAAACCCACGACTCGAGTCAGGGTTTTATAGTCGTTAGCCGGTCGGTTTGACCGTAGTTTGAGTCGGTTCAGCTTTCAGAACACGTGTGCGGGGCCGAGGCCGACCGTGCGCACGTGCTATGAGGGTTTATGTATACCCAAGTATCGATGATAGCGTCAGATACGCATCAGCAGACTGAGTTATCAGTAGATATGAGAGTATACAGTTGATGATTTTATTTTTTTATGTTGTGACCGTAGAATTAGTTTAGGCCGAATAACGCATTAGGACGCGTTAGATGGTATTCGGGTGGGTTATTAGTTATACGACATGTCATTTGGATGTTGTGATATTTTGTTTGATTTTATGGGATTTTTCCCAATTTTTCTAGATTTTTCTAGGATTTATTCCGAGTCCGTTATCATTCTTGACTCGAGCCGGTGTCGAGTCAAGTCTTATTTACAACTTTGCCACCCCCTATACTTCTCATCTTCCTCCCCCAACCCGACACTTTCTTCACCGCCGCCGCCCTTGAGATTTTGCCACCGCCGTCGACGCCACCTCGCCGCCAATCGACGCCGCCCAGCCCGGTCGTGCCGTCGCCTTGCCGCCTCGACCACGCCCGGCCACCGTCCAGCCGTCGCGACGCCGGAAATCGCCCTCGATTTCCCTGCCGTTCCCGACGCGATTCCGCCGCCGTCTGCGCCGGACCGCCGCCGCCATGACGTCGGAGCTTCTCCCCTCGACTTCCCCTACCTTTCCCCCTGCTTAGCGCCGCCGTCGAGGCCGGCCGTGGGTCTGATCGGAGCGGCCGACCGCCCCGACCGCACTCGACGCCGCCGTCGGTGGCCATCGCCGCCGCGGCTGCCCTCGTCGTCACCACCATTGGGTTCAGCTCACCGAGACGGTGCTAACCCCTACCTCCGATTGCCTCGCCGGAGCAGTCACCGGAAAACCACCGGAGCTGCTGGAAAACTGCCGGCACAGTCGCTGGAAAACCGCCGACTCGCCTTCACCGCCTTCGTCCGTCGGCACCGATTTCAGCGCCGATCGCGAGGTGGTTCTTCATTCTTTTTTTAGAATTATTACATACATGTTGTGGTCATGGTAGCATATTAGAATTAATTTTATTAACTTCATGATTTTAGTTTAATTAATCGTGATTATGATAAACATGTGATGATTAGCGTAGATTGTGTTGTGTGATGTAAATGCTCACTAATGAAATTGTTAGTAAACCATGGAATAGTTGAGTATGTAACGACCCAGCCCAAAGTGCAACGTAATGGGCTAACTCATTTCTTTAAAATGGGTACCCCGGAAGTTAAAGATCTATAGTCCATTCCCACTTATAAACAGGATCTTCTCCCAGTAGGTATTAGATGTGGGACTAAGTTGAGGGATCTCACAATCCACCCACCTTAGGGAAATTTCGTCCCTGAAATGCCTATTCTTGGCCTGTTGCTAGCCCCAGCCCACATCCTTTATGGCCCGTGACCGGCAGCCTAGCCAACGTTTCTAGTCTTGGCCCGTTGCTAGCCCCAGCCCACGACCTTTTTGGCCCGTGACCGGCAGCCTAGCCAACGCCCCTAGTCCATCCCACCATCTAACACGGAACCAGGTCGGCTCTGATATCATTTGTAACGACCCAGCCCAAAGTGCAACGTAATGGGCCAAGTCATTTCTTTAAAATGGGTGCCCCGGAAGTTAAAGATCTATAGTCCATTCTCACTTATAAACAGGATCTTTTCCCAGTAGGTATTAGATGTGGGACTAAGTTGAAGGATCTCACAATCCACCCACCTTAGGGAATTTCGTCCCCGAAATGCCTATTCTTGGCCAATTGCTAGCCCCAGCCCACGACCTTTCTGGCCCGTGACCGGCAGCCTAGCCAACGTTTCTAGTCTTGGCCCGTTGCTAACCCCAGCCCACGACCTTTTTTGGCCCGTGACCGGCAGCCCTAGCCAACGTCCCTAGTCCATCCCACCATCTAACACGGAACCAGGTCGGCTCTGATACCATTTGTAACGACCCAGCCCAAAGTGCAACGTAATGGGCTAAGTCATTTCTTTAAAATGGGTACCCCGGAAGTTAAAGATCTATAGTTCATTCCCACTTGTAAACAGGATCTTCTCCCAGTAGGTATTAGATGTGGGACTAAGTTGAGGGATCTCACAATCCACCCACCTTAGGAAATTTCGTCCCCGAAATGCCTATTCTTGGCCCGTTGCTAGCCCCAGCCCACGTCCTTTCTGGCCCGTGACCGGCAGCCTAGCCAACGTTTCTAGTCTTGGCCCGTTGCTAGCCCCAGCCCACGACCTTTTTGGCCCGTGACCGGCAGCCTAGCCAACGTCCCTAGTCCATCCCACCATCTAACACGGAACCAGGTCGGCTCTGATACCATTTGTAATGACCCAGCCCAAAGTGCAACGTAATGGGCCAAGTCATTTCTTTAAAATGGGTACCCCGGAAGTTAAAAATCTATAGTCCATTCTCACTTATAAACAAGATCTTTTCCCAGTAGGTATTAGATGTGGGACTAAGTTGAGGGATCTCACAAATTAAGTGCTTGTTAACAAGTTAAATTATGAATTTGCACGATTTAGGTTTTTACATGCTAGTATTAAGTTAAACGGATTAAATTGATTAACCCATTGTCACCTAATTAGAATAGGTATGCTTTGAAATTGGAATTAAAAGTGCTAGGTAATAAGTAACATATGAAATGATAAAATTATTAACTTGCTTGACAATTAGAGATGTAGGGTAATTGTCGAGATAATTGTCATGTTTGATTAGATTATTGTATGCATGTGGATATATTAGTTATATAGGCGTGCATCATATATGTATGGGCGTTAGTAAATAGTTATGTTCATGTAGGTTCGTTGCAGGAGCTCGCCGTCTAGGCACGAGACTGCGCTTGGAGCTTCTGACAGGTCCGTTAGGACACGCTTCTCAGGTTTTATCGCTCTATTCTATCGGTGATTTGATTTATTGATCGTAGGACGTGTCAGGTAGATGATTTATTGGACCCCACCTAACACGGGTCACTTGGTCGATGGTTTTCGGAATTAATAACCCTCGAGGATGAGATCCCTCGAGTTTGTTTTCGAAAATAAGATCCACCTCAAGTTGCCTTCGGGCCTATTATAATAAATCCTGACCCAGCCCTATAAATAGTTTTATCGAGTTTTCAGTGAGACAAGAGAAGATGAGTCGACTGCACGTACCATGAGCGGATGTCGTGCTAGTCAAAGCGGGCTCTGGATTAGTGCCAGTGGACTGTTCCATTCCTGAGGGATCCTGACAACTCCGCGTTTGAGTTCCTCACACCCGGAGGACGTGGAGGTTTACGGGTACTGTTTAGTACAGCGCATGTCCAGACTTGTGGTTCAAAGGGTACTAAAGGCGACTGCCTGAGAGTGCTCGGTCTACGTGCTCAAGGCCAGGAGTAATATGGAGGTTCGAAGAGGGCTTAGGATAAAAGTTTTACGTGAAGTACTGAAAAAGAAGTGTCGTGAGCGGCACAGTACCAGATAGATCGGGATGCTGTTGAGTCAGCTGCTCGACGGCTCCTCTGTAGTTGCCCTTATGAGAGTTCTTGAGGAAGATATATATGATGGTTTGCTTTCCATGAGAGTTTGCTCTCATGTTCTAGTTTGATATTAGTTATTTCCAGACCAGTGACACCCGTTGCTGACGTTTTTCTACTATATGTAGGTGAGAATGATGAATGGCGTATGCCGGCCTTGACGAAGGAGTAGCGCTTGCATTGCACACACATACCTGGTGTCGCGCCGACTTTTGCGTAAGATGTGATGTGATTGGCTTTTGTAGTAGATTTACATATTAGTATTTATGCATGTGTTTGTGAGGCTTGTATGCCATGCTTTAGAAATGTGTGGAAATGTTTTGAGAAAAGCTCTAATGATGTGCTATGCTGAAATGAAAAGGAACCAAATGAGCTGAGTATGAGATTGCAGGTGGGCTAGACCCAATTATAGTATGTGTGGATGATTTGAAGTTTATTGCGATATAAATTATTGTTTTATATATATACTATATTGTGTCGTATTTTAACAGGTCGCCCCCTTATTGCACTTTTAGGGGAGGTTCTGTCCGTTTTATTCCAGGTTTTATGAAGTTTGTTGCTATTTTAATTATTTTGGTGTGTGGTTTCTATCATGACATTCACGTAGTATCCTGTTAGGGTTTTGCATCTCATTCATATATTGTTTGCGCATTAGCGGCGTGCTCCATCTTGAGACGTCGAGAGGGTTATGTCGTAGTCGTTTAGGTTTTGGGTCAGCCAACTTAATCGGTTTACGAGTAGTTCGATCCTTTGTAACAGTTCTGGTCCGAGTTGAGAGTAAACCGGATTGGGGTGTTACACATTATGCACTTGTGATACCGAGAGGGTGAGTCAATAGCAAATATCGGTAATTACAGGCCGAGGGCCATGTAGCGTGGGTGCGCATACATAAGATTGTAACTGGATGGGCGGCCACCCTCCCAGCATATGAAGAGTTCAGCATAGGCTCATAATCACTAAAAGATATAATTCAGATGTTATGGAATATATTAATTAATTTTTGTAATTATTTGACTTAGTGTTTTTATCACTGACGCGGAATTGCCTCCATATGTACAAGCATAGAAGGTGGGTAGAGTTCAGACAGCTGGATAACTCTGTTATTGGATTATTTTTTCTCGAAATTTTTTGCATGGCAATGGGATTTTGGTTCAGTTCATAGGGTTAAATTATTCTGAGCATTTATTATATTAACTTTTATGTCAAGAGTTTATTTAAAATTTTATAAATTATTAGAAAATTAATTTACGAGACACTTAGTTTCATATAGTAACATTTGGCTCGTGACTCAAAATAGGCGAATCGTTACAAGTTTTTGCTTGGCGCATCCTACGTTGAGATTTGGTTCGTCGTTGCCCGACATGTGCAGAGCGTTGCCTCAATGTTTGGGCCAAGAACACGAGGGTTCACAAGTTCAGGCCAAATTAAAAATATTGTGTGTGTGTGTGTATATATATATGTATATATACAATACAAATCAACAAAAAGAAGATGCAGTATATACTTTAATTCAAACAATATTACGATATTTTATAGGAAGTCTAGAAGAATTAAAATCAAGATCTCAAGAACTAATTATGAACATTAGATGTCCTACGTTAACACATTTCAGATGGTATCAAGATACGTTTTTGACTTTATTATATCAAAGGGATGACTCTAATACAGACCTTTGGAAAGAAAGATTTATTTCTGGTTTACCTAGTTTATTTGCTGAGAAAATTAGAATAAAATTAAGGGAACAAAATAATGGAAGTATTCCTTATGAAAACTATACTTTTGGCCAATTAAAAGGAATAGTTATTGCAGAAGGATTAAGTTTATGTAATGATTTGTCTTTAAGAAATCAATTGAAAAAGCAAAAACTCTTAGGTAGGAAAGAATTAGGAGAATTTTGTAACCAATTTGGAACAAATTTAACTTCTCAATATGCTCCAACAAATTATCTAAAACTAAAAATAAAAAGAATAAAAAATCCTTTATTCCATATTATAGAAGAAGAAGTAAAAATAAAAAGGAACAACCAGAAAGAAAACCTAAAAAGAGAAATATAAAGAATAAGAAAAATAAAGATTTTGCAACTTCATCAAAACCCATAAAACCTTTAGTCTGTTGGGAATGTGGAAAACCTGGTCATACTAGAAATCAATGTAAATTACATAAAAAGATAAGAGAATTAAACATACCAGAGGAAGAAAAAGAATCTTTATTGAATTTATTACAAGAATATGAATCTACTACAGACTACTTCTGAATATGAAGCCTTAGAAATAAATACTTCTGAAGAAAGTAGTAGTAGTGAGAATAGTTCTTGTGAATGTGAAAATTATAACACTATAATGGATTTAAATAAAATTACTATTAATGTTATTTCAGCCCAAGAAGAGTTATTATTAGATATGATTGATAATATTTCTGATAAAGAAGAAAAAAGGAGATATATGGAAAGAATCATAGAAGCTAATAAAACTCAAAAAGAAGAGAAAAGATTTAAACCCCAGGTTGAAGCAATGTTAAATCCTTCATATACAATGACAGAAGTTTTAACAAGAGTAAAACCTGAAAAACCAATTACTATAACTGATCTAAGAAAAGAAGTAAATGAATTGAAAACAGAAATTTCTATTTTAAAAAGAAGAATAGAAATTTTAGAATTAAATAATGAAATTCAAGATCATAATTCAGAAAACACTGAAGAAGAGGATTTACAAGTCTTTGAAAACTTAAATACTTTTCATGTAGGTGAATCTTCGACAAAACAAGAACCTCAACAAGAGGAAAATTATTTAAACATAATTGAACAAACAATTACTCGTAAATATGTTTTAAGAATAAAAATAATTATTAAAAATGAATTTAGTTTGGAAACGTTAGCTTTAGTTGATACTGGAGCAGATAGGAATATTATTCAAGAAGGCTTAATTCCAACTAAATATTATAAGAAAACAACTCAAACATTGTCAGCAGCCAATGAAGAGAAATTAAAAGTTAATTATAAACTTTCCAATGCAGTAGTATGCATAGGAGATGTTAGAATGTATTTAACTTTTATTCTAGTAAAAAACATTGGCTCAGAAGTAATATTAGGAAATCCTTTTACAGCATTAATAGAACCTTTCTTTATAGATGATATAGGTATTCACACTCATTTACAAGGAAAGGATATTACATTTAAATTAGAATTTCCTAAAAGACAGACATTTATTTCTGTAATGAAAAATAAACAGAAAAATAAAATCAAACAAATAACATATTTACAAGATGAAATCAATCATGTACTTTTAGAAACAAAACTAAAAACTCCAATGATTGAAAATAGAATTAAAGATATCAAAAATCTATTTGAAAAAGATCTATGCAATGACTTACCTAGTGCTTTTTGGAATAGAAAGAAACATGAAGTTTCTCTTCCATATGAAACAGGATTTACAGATAAATTAATTCCTACAAAAGCAAGACCAATACAAATGAATCAAGAACTAGTTGATTATTGTCAAAAAGAAATTAAAAAACTATTAGACAATAAATTAATTAGAGAAAGCAAATCTCCATGGTCGTGTGCAGCCTTTTATGTATTTAAAGCTTCAGAAATAGAAAGAGGTGCACCAAGATTAGTTATAAATTATAAACCATTAAATAAAGTTTTGAAATGGATTAGATATCCAATTCCTAATAAAAAAGATTTACTAAAAAGATTATATAATGCACAAATCTTTAGTAAATTTGATTTAAAATCAGGATTTTGGCAAATCCAAATCAAAGAAGAAGATAGGTATAAGACAGCCTTTAATGTCCCTTTTGGACAATATGAATGGAATGTAATGCCTTTTGGACTAAAAACGCTCCATCTGAATTTCAAAAGATTATGAATGATATATTCTATCCTTATGTGAATTTTATAATTGTTTATATAGATGATGTGTTAGTCTATAGTACTTCCATAGATCAACACTTTAAACATCTTAATCAATTTTATAAAATAGCAATCACAAATGGAATAGTCTTATCAAAACCTAAGATGAATTTAGTTCAAACGGAAATTCGATATTTAGGGCATAATATTGAAAAAGGCCATATTAAACCCATACAAAGAGTATTAGAATTTTCTAATAACTTTCCTGATAAAATCTTAGATAAAAATCAATTGCAAAGATTTTTAGGTAGCTTAAATTATATTTCTGAATTTTATAAAGACTTAGCCTTTGACTGTAAATTACTCTTTCAAAGATTAAAAAAGAACCCATCTCCGTGGACAGATGCTCATACAAAAGCGGTACAAAATATTAAACAAAAAAGTAAATATATACCCTGTTTAACATTACCTCATCCCACATCCTTAAAAATAGTGGAAACGGATGCCTCTGCCCTCGGATATGGGGGAATCCTGAAACAACAAATCAATAATAAACCTTTTATTATTAGATTTCATTCTGGGTTATGGAATGATACACAGTCTAAATACTCTACAATTAAACAAGAAATGTTAAGCATAGTAAATTGTATCTTAAAATTTCAAGATGACTTCTTAAATTGTAAATTCTTGTTGCGTATTGACTGTACAGCGGCTAAATTTATATTAGAAAAAGATGTACAAAATCTTGCATCAAAACATATCTTTGCTAGATGGCAAGCCCTGTTAGCTAGCTTTGATTTTGACATAGAATATATTCCTGGTTTAGCAAATTCCTTACCTGATTATCTTACTCGGGAATTTTTCCAGGGGGAATATGGACAAGGGAAAAGGCAAAGTGCCACTTTGGCCTATGCAACCTAAACATTCAAAAAATGTACCACCATTTTACAAAAATTACCCTTCTTTTCCTAATGAGGAGAACCCTGATTCACAACCCACTTTTAAGAATTTAAGCCCCTACATTCAGAAACCAGTATCTTATTGTCTCTGCTATTTAGAACAAACCCCTGATGTTCTGGAAACGTGTGACCCTGTGGAAATTGCAAAACATCACTTCTCCCAGTTTTCTCATTTTCCTGTGATATCAAGTAAGACTAGATTTTTCTATGAGTGTATATTACAAGATATGAGCTCCTGTGAGATAACTCATCGGTATGCTGGCCATGAGTATGGTACTACTTTAAAGTATCCAGAGGATTATGAAACAAAAATATCCTATAGTAAATTGGTTATTCAGAAAATTGTGACTATAGAGGAATATGGTCACCCAAACACTTTCAGAAAGTTTCATGTCACAAAACCTCCTCCTGGTATGTTTCCTACAGAATATACGTATTGGGATTATATAGAAGCCTTTGATAAAGTCTTATTATATCAGAATCCTACATCACAACACTCCTGGTTTATCCGTTGTGATCTTGAAAAACCGTGTCTCATCCCTATGTGGTTTCACCAATGGTTAGGAAAGTTTGGTCCTACTTTTGAGTATCTGCCTAAATATTATAAAACTCAGTTTGATAAGTTTTATAAAATTATTCAAACGTCGTTTAGAAATCCATTCTACTATTTTCTGATGTATTATAGAATTCCATGGATTTTATCCTGGAATTTCTACGTTTACACCTTTGATGATCAAGGGATTCCAGTTTCTTCTCTGGCTTACAATGTGTATATCCGATGGTGGGATAAATTTAACCGTTCTCTGGTCATTCCTAGTAAAAATGTATTGTTCAACAAGCCAGATCCTCCCTTGAGCATTTCACCTCCAGTGCTCCCACCAGCACTATCTCCTAATATTTATTCATGGGTTTTACAGCTGCAGGAAGATATGCCAAAGATGCCTGAAGACGAAGCAATGAGAATAGCTCATATGTTACACATGTATGGTGCTGTCCCAAAAGAACATAGAGCAATTGCTGTTGAGCCGATTGGAGACAAGAACAAAAAGACTGAAGTCCCGTCATCTCACTTTGCCCAATCACCTTGGAGCGAAAAGGACTTGTACTGCAAACTGTGCAACACTCACGGTCATATAGCATTACTTTGCCCAGAAGCATCTGACTCAGAATTTGATTTTGAATTAGGCCCTCGTTGTTTTTGTTGTGGTCAATATGGCCATATCACAATGATGTGTCCCTCCAGAACAAAGTCTCCTTCACCCATAGCGTCCCCTACCATAGTCATGAGCCAAGAGTCTTCGACCCAACTGCCACCAATGAAATCTTCTCCTTGGAGTACTGTCCATGCAGATGAGGGTCCTTCTTCTGGTCCCACTTTGGGGTCCCACTGGTCCCACTTTGGGTCCCACTTCTGGTCCCAACACTGGTCCCACTATGGGTCCCAAAAGGAATCTCTTTAAGAAAGAAGTGGACCCCACTTATGTCGGGAATGATTCCCTCCCTCAATTATAAATTGAAGTCTGGAGAAGCAGAGGGGGATCGGAAGTTTTCTCTCCTCTCTTCTTCTTTTCTCCCTTTAGTCTGTCTCGCTTTTCCTTCGCCTGTTTCTCTCTTGCTTTCGTCGGAGTCCCGCTGTTCGTTGTTCTTTCTTGAGTCTTCATCTGTCTGGAGTTTCTAGTCGTCTGTTCTTTCTTTCAAAGTTCTATTTCGGCTAAACGTTTTCAATTCTTCGTTCTGCTTTCTTATTTCTCAGTCTATTTGAGTTTTCTTTTCATTACTTTTCACTTTATTTTGATTTCCAAGCGTCTATTATATAAGTCTGCTTATGAGAAAAGTTTGAAAAAAAAATTTCCCGTTTGATTTGAACAGTACTGGTTTATACGGTATTTATATTGTATTGTATTATTACGGTATTGTATTGGTATTGTACTGTTTGAATACATATACATCAGTATCTGTCCATATACTATATGTATACGTTGTCTGTATTTACGTGAGTGAGTAAAAGAGTGAAATCCAGAATTTCACCAAGAGTGGTTGTAAGTTTCTGTGGAAAACTATAAAGCTTCTAATTTGGTAAATATACCTTTGAACTCATGCCTCTGAGTTAGGCTATTAGAATTACTTTAGACAACGCCTCAAAGTAAGGCTATATATATTTACTTTCAGTCTTTACGATTCTGTCAGCCTCAGAGATAGGCTTACTTTATGTTCGTGGTTGCGGCTACGGCTGAACTTCCACAACACTGTCTTTAATACTTATTGTTTATAATGTTTATTAATTATATGTGTTATGTGTAATATACTTTGGTTATATATGTGATATACTTTGTTATTTGTAAATATATCTCTATATGTCCGTTTGTATTACTGTGTCGTAAACAAAGCCGATTTACATTATTGTTCCGTAAATAAAAGTCTAATCAAGCACTTTTGTGATCCGCGATCGTTGATGGTATCAGAGCCATGTTAGAAACCTAGGGCATAACCAAGGCTAGGTGACGCAGTACCTCATTGTAAGTCGACGCAAGGCCGAGGTAGGCGAAGTCGCAGTTGTGAGGTGTTCTGCTACTCAAATTCCTAGTTGAAGGCGAACCTAGGTGAAAGGATGGCTTTAATCAAGAAACTGATTAGGAAATCAAAAGAGCTGGATAAAACCAAGATAACGGAACAAATAGTTTATAATAATATTGAACAAGGCCGGGTAACTTGGTTACCCGGATTTTTTGGCACTTAGCAACACTGATGGAACACTACTAGGACTTACAAGATCCTCTCAACCTCTCTGTAAATTTACAAGGGAATAGGAAAAAAGAGTTATAGTTCTCCTGGATATTTTATTGGGTGTTTGGTTGTGCTTGTTTTAATAAATTTAAAAATACAAATAACAAGTGATTATAAAAGTGTTTGGAAGAAGTTACGTCAAATAAAAAAACGAAAGAGGCAATATAAAAAAACGAAAGAAAAAAAACTGGGCCTATATAAAAAACGCTATCACTCGACTCTTTTTCCCCCGACCCGCTCGGCCCGCCTTCTTCGACGGGGAGCCGAAGATCATGACCTTCCTTTCCTCCACCTCGCCGCCCGCCCACCACCTCCTCGGCGTCTTCGAGGTCGTCGTCGGCCTGTGCCCCGCCCCCGACCTCTTCGACCGCATTACTTCCCGCTGCCGTCATGGCCCCGCTCGTGCAGGCCCTCGCCCACTGTCACCGCTTCGGTGTCGCCCACAGCGACGTCAAGCTGGAGAACGTCCTCTTCGACGCCCGCGGCAGGCTCAAGCTCGCCGACTTCGGCTCCGCCGAGCTCCTGGGCCAGCTCATGGCCGGCGTGGTCGGCAAGTCCTACTACGTCGCCCCCAAAGTGCTGTTCAGGAGGTTGTTCGAATTTGCTTTGTAAGTTTGATTCATGTATTCTTTGTAGATTTCAGATTTATAAAATGTTCTATCACATTTTTCAATTGGTGTGGTTTTTGAATGAGCAGGACCTCCATGGATCACAAGCTTTGGGGACATAGATTCTCATGTAGATCTCACTTGTTGTTGAGGTTTGGTCTTCGAAAAATTAGATGAAAACAGAGGTTTCTAATATGTAGATATTTGCAGGGAGTGATGGAGAGTACTTAGTTTTGCCTCCCCCACTTGGTTTTGCTTCTTCCCTCCATTATTGTTTTCTGATGATTGTAGAGCTAGGGAGATGTTGAAGCTCTTCCGATAGTACTATACATATAAGGCTTCTTTTCCCAATCTAGTTTTGTAAATGATAGAGTAGTGAGTTGTGACAATCTCTCTCTATTAATACAAAAGAGGGACTATGTAAATGTGTATAATTTTCACTTTCTATGAGAGGGGTTGATGCTGTAGATATATGCTTCATAGTTAACAGAAAGCAATGGAGATCCTTTTTTTGCTTGAATGGCTTTCAAATCTTGCCAAGAGAAAAGGTGATGTGGACCTTGCATGGAGAAGAAAGGTGATATGAACAACCTTGCATGGAGAAGATGATATCCGTGCATGCCATGTGTGGAGTACAAACTATGCCATTAATAACATCATCGGAAGGCGTGAAAAAGGCAATGCAAACTAGGAGCGTATAATTTATCGTAATTAGAAAAGTCTTTCTTTACGTCATATTTGGACTTCAAATTTGATATTTTTGTATTTAACTGGTTATGACATGACTTGTTTTTTCATGCCAAATAATTTTCTTTTTTAAAATAACTTTTTTTTTGCCAAACAGAAGTCTAACTTCTACGGCACGGGAAAAAATTCTTACAATTTTTTTTTGTTATCAAAATTTATTGAAAAATTGTAAGAAAAAACGTAATCAAACACCATATTGACTCATATATTTTATCACAGAAAGGAATAAGATTGCATTCGATAGGATAAGATTGAGTTAAAAGTTTAAAAAAGCTAATGATATTTCCGAGGAATGAAATCGGTAATTTTATTGATTTTATATTAATTATTGAAAACTAAAATTAGTTTCCTATTTTATGTAGTAGAAATAACCATCTCAAATTTCTAAGATTATCAAAAACTACCTAAAAATTATCATTGATTTATTAGCCGTTTAAAGACAGTCTTTTTTAACAGCAAAATTAATTCATAGAGGTAAGCTATAACGGCTAATGGATAAACAACTTATCCGCTTCACAATTACATGCTTATGTCGTCCATCACCGATGACCGTGTTGAGGCGTTTTTGTCTGTAGGTGGGTTAACTGAAAAAATGAGTAATCTTCTCGTAGTTGTCATAGTAAAAATGTGGACATGATAGAAGCGTCTTCTACCACCGTCACAACCTTCACATTTTCAGTCATTGGTAGATCAAAATTTCAAGAAAACACAACTATGCAAATTATAGTTATGACATGTTTTATTGGTTGTTGGTGGTAAGTTTTATACCACAGATGGAGATCAAAAGATTTTGTTAGCAGCTATGTGCGTTCACTCAATCACCTTGAGCAAGATACCAGTTTCCCATTCCTCTGCCTGCATAGAAAGAGTGAAGGCTAGAGTTAGTAGATGCATATGATACAAAAAACTGTGACATTTTTGTGAAAACAGGAATTACCAAAATGAATCCTTTTTCTCTTGAGCTAGAAACTCCTCAAATGAGATGTCAGAAATTTCAGAGTCCGAATATTCGTCTGACAGTCGTGAATCAGCTTGGGACTCCATTTGGGAAGCAACTTCAAACATCTTCAAGATGAGAATAATTTGGTATGCAGCAGAAGAACTTATTAGCCACATTTATGTGGTGAAATTTAGCAAAGGGGTTGTGAAGAAATGGAGGTTAACCACACATACCTTCTTAAATGCAGGTGAGTGTTTAAGCTGTTCTTGTAACCGACTGTAAACCAATGTATCCTCATCTAGTCTTTTCTGCTCTGCTTCTAGTCTGTACATCTGCACAGAGTTTAACAAAATTCTTCCTGCTAAGTTTTTGTTGGACATTAACCCAAAATGTGGGAAAATAATACCACGTTTGTCTCTGCATTTAATGTGCACCTGTTGACAGAGACGGTCGAAAGATGATCTCTCCGCCTTATGAAGTATGGCCTTAGTTATGGTATACTTGCGTTGGACAATCTCAGATCTGGGCGAGGAAACAAAAGTGTTATCAGAAACTGTTAAGTTAAGAAAATACAAAAAAGTGCAAAGATGGCCAACAAAGTAAGACAAACTTGATTTGTAAATCTTTCTTCACTTCAAGGAGACTATGTGCAATATGTCCTACCTGTACATTAAGTAACAGTTTTTCATTATGAAATGTACAAAATATTGCACAAAGTCCCATTCAATGTCAAGATGGTAAAATCTTCACCTACCAACTCCTAAATGATCAAAGCGAGCACATAACTCAGATGTTTCATTCAATAGGCCAAGAAATCATCTACAAAAACGCTTTCCACAAATAAAAGGCATGAAATGGCAAAAAAACATCACTCTAGCAGTAAGATCTGCATATTGTTTCTTTTTAATATTGACATTGTCCTTAATAAAAAATGATAGTTGTGGAAAGCAAAATACAACAATGAGAATATTTCCTAGCTGGTAACAATTATCTTTCTTTAAGTATCATGTGTTTTCTTGATGAATACCCTGACAATTTCCTTATTTCAAATACCAAACCATCCAAGCTAAAATACTCCATTTATGTTGGAATCTACCATATCACTTAAGGATAGCATAGCGCCGCAATATGTTCTATGCCAAATGTCAGTTACTGTACACACCTATGCACTAATTACAATGTCAATACTCTAATATACAATAACAATAGTGGTTAAAATTGACCAAAACATAAGCTATATTACAATAGAGACCACATCAATCAAGACAAATTTCTCAATGTTAATATCAGGCAGTGGATAATAATTATGGATTCTTCACGATTCTCTTTTAAGCCTCCTTTTCAACCAGTCATGTTTGCTGAGAATGAAACAAAGTTACTCTTCTTTTGGCAAAGCGTAGCATTGTTTCTTCAAGCTGTTTCTTTTTTGTCAACAAGAGGGATTGCTCCCATGTACTTTGGGAACCGAACACTCTGAACAAGTCTAGTGTTCCTTCAGTACACTTTGTTTATGCTGCTTCTAGAAGATCTTCCCTTGATGAAACTCATTTCACTGGTACTCTTGTCGCTATTTTTCTTTTCTTATTTTTTTTAATTTAATATTTTGGTTGGATTTTTTCTAATGTTTAGATTATATATAGACCCTGTATTGCAAATTTAACAAGGCTCCAACCCCTTGCCAAATAGGTCCCAGGTCTAGGTACTAGGTTACCTAAAAAACTATTCTGTTTAAAGTATATCCTGCTGTTAATGTTGTCCTACCCAACAGTTTTCACGTGGTTTTTAGATTTAACAAGAATCGGAGGTTAGATATCAATAAAGTTGACTATTTATCATGAAAAAGGAAAAAGAACAGAGGTGTTGTAAAATTTTAAGTAAAAGTCAACATCCTACTACTGTAAAACTTGCTGGAAATGCTAGACAAACAAAGGTATAGAAAGCCTCTGCTTTCCATTCTTCTTCTGTAAGCCAACAGCACTGCAAAGGACTCTCTTTTTCAAAGGCATCCAACCTGATTTGTGGTGCACTCATTATGAAGTCCCACGAATTCGAAACCAAACAGTAAGTAAATAAAAGGAAAAAGTAGAAGATATGTGTCTCATTGACATAAATACCAACAATCTCTAGCTTGACGTTGTAGATGGCAATTTATGGACTGATGATACAAAATTAAAGCCAACATCCAACAGGTAAATTCAATTCACACAGCAATCAGAAGACACAGTTGTCATGATTCAGTCAATGCATGAGTGCTTAAAAGCATAAAATGTATGGCCAAATGAAGAGACAATAGGAAGCACATATACAATTTAACTTGTCACCCAAACCAATATCTAAAGATAATAATTTAGGCTCCGTTTGGTTAGAATGAAAGAAATGTAAATGACACAAAAATTTCAAAATGATTAACTTTACTAAAATAGTAGATATGTAATACATTTCTAAGAAGAATAGTACATGCTTAATGTGATTTGTGTTTAAATTAATCATGATTACCTTAAAGCGGGTGACCACTTTGAAGTATATCCACTTAGAAGTAACCATGATTATTTTGTGTTCTCACTTAGATGTAATCATGCTTAATTTATGCACAAAATCACCAGCTTAATATTACTCTTTATATAAATCGCAGTGAATAAAACCATTTTGATGTCATTTACACTATTTTTACGCCAACCAAACATACCCTTAAACAAAATATACAGGAAAAATGAACGCACGTGGTTGGTTAAGAAATTATCATACACCACGCCACTCTATGAATTTTCAACACCAACCCCACCTACAGAAAATAAAGAAAGGCATTTTCACACAAGCAGGTTTTCCAGTCAAATATCAGGGTTAATCGATTCATGCATTACCACAAAACCAGTTTCCACATACAAATCCACCCATTCTACACAAGCATAATCATGACAAGAAACATTAGCTAGATAGTAAAAACCAAAATAAATAAATAAATAAATAAAGAAAATCAGAGAAGAATAACATATTTAACAACTTTTGAATTACTTGCGCCAAAGTTAAAGCCTTGTTGTCATTGAACCTCACAAACTGATCATACTGCAGCTTCATCTTCCTCTGCATTGCACTGCAAGGAGACGTAAAAGGATACTCCCAAACCCCACTCTCCTTCACAACCACTGCTTCCCCCTTCTCCTCACCATGCTGGGCAGCCTCACTCGTCTTCTTCTTCCTCTTCCTAACCCTCTTGCTCTTTTTACGCCCCACCACCTTCACCTCCTCCCCGCATTCAACCCCTCCCCCTTCCCATCCCCATCGCCGGCGGCGGCGGATGTCACAAGACCCTCCTCCCCAACAAGCAGAGATGGGGGGAGAAGGCGGAGCCCAGACCCAGAATCGAAGGAGCCGGCGGAGGCGATAACCGCCGCCACCAGCGGACACGCATCGACTCCCGCCGGGGCGGAGAGCGAGATTTTCACCGCGGCGGAAAGAGGGTGGTCTCCGGCGCCGCGGTCGTCGGCTTGGGTCCTGCGCTTGCGGTTGAGGCGGAGAGAGACGGCGAGGAAGAAGAGGAGGAGGGCGGCAAGGAGGAGGAGGGAGTAGGGGAGGGTGAGGCGGAGGGAGCGGTATTGGGGGTGAGGGGGAGGCCAATGGGAAGGGGTGGCGGCCATGGATGTTGAGTGACACTGTCAGGGCCCTGGAATGGAACGGAAAAATAGGAGTGCAACAGCCCTCCATTTCTTGGCTCTTTCTCACCTTCCGCAACATTATTATTATTTTTTAAATCATATCGTCTTTTCTTTTCTTTTCTTTTCTACTTAGGCTTCTTACATTTTTTCCTTATAAAAAATATATATTTTCCATTTCTTGGCGTCGTCTCTTTTATCCACTCTCCAATATCTTGTTTTAAATATTTTTTGTCCCCCTAAAGAAATGCGTATAGTAGAGTATTGTTACTCTTTGGAATAAATTTGTTACCATGTCTAAATTTGCCACAGGTGTTGCATTCTAAGAGGCGTAGAGAAGTCCAAAATAATTCGAAATTTTATTTTTTTTCTAAATGTAAGTGAAATGTCATTATTTTTTTTTAATTAAATAATTTTAAAGCCACCGGTGGCCTGCACAAAAAGAGAATTGTTTTTGTCCGTGCCCATTACCAGCGGTATGTTTTAGCAACTGCTTTATAAAAACATGCACATTTGTAACTAAAATCCTTTTAATTTTAAATACAAATTGTAAAAATTCAATTTGGCTCGCAATGTGAACCGAGCCAAAATATTAAATTTTAAACTTAAGATACAAAGTCGACCCACATGACGGATCTACTTACTTGAGGTATCAACAAATAGTAGGCCCGATGGATTCTAATGCACATCTACAACGTGCATGTAATAAAAAATATGTACAAACTTCTAAGGCGGGGACTTGTGTAATTAGAACATCCTACATAATTTCAGTTACAAAAGAAACTTTAAATATGGGGAAAAAAATTCAACATCGTCTTCTCTTTAACTAAAATATGAAAAAATTTACAAACCTATATAATTTTACAATTTATCAAAACAGAGCATTCACATTTCACCTATTAAAATATTCCAAACGTATTCTACTTCATTCACATCACATTCACATTCACATTCACAGAGTATTTATAACACAATTTATAATATTTAATCTATTGGTTTATCTAGTCTTTACATGATATCTTCTCCGAGAAAATCAAACAACCCTATAAGCTTTTTCAACCCATGTTTCTTTTTTATTCCGAGTACCTATACAAGCAATACTTTTAGTGTACCTCGTTAATTTTATCCTTCAGTTTTAGGATTTCGGGGCATGGAAAATTCCTCCACAAAATAGTTAGACCAGTAAAATCTTAAAGTATACCACCTCCAAAATAGCTCAACATAGGCTAGTGATAATCATATTCATACATTACATGCAGGCAACTTTGCAACTCCGTTAAAATGCCTATCGACTCTTATTCATGAATTCAAAGTAGCCCGCTAGCTAATAATATTATTTTCATGGTATGACCTAAAGACCCCACATGGATTATTATATTGGTTCACTAGCTTCATATAATATTTACAAGAAACGGCCTACCAACCTCACATCAATATGAACAAACTATACACAACACCAATAGACAAGTCAACCATCCCCATGAGTCACTCTTGATCTTTGCGTCCCTTCGACCAAACTTGCAACACTCCACTAAATAGAAAACATGCATTAGTAATTAAGATTATTAGTCCAATAGTAACTACAGAAAATATTTCAAAACTGGCAAATAAATAAATTATCATCCATGAAAAACTTAACCATGAAAATAGAAAATAACTACACCTCTACATCATCATATTGAAATATGGCCAATAAGGCCTGTAACACCCCAAATCTTGTTCACGCTCGGGAACCGAACTAGAATGTCACCAGTCCTAGTTAGGTCGGCTAACCCGAACCCAACCCTGCAGATCTACTTTAGGCGTCTCGAGATAAAAGTGTCAATCATTATGCATAGATGAATGTACAAAAATAAAACCTAACATGCTACTACATAGATGACATGACAAATGGTTCACATGCCAAATAATTAAAATGAAAATCGATAAAATAACACAGACTGAGTTTCCCCTAAAGGTGCAATTAAGGATCACCATGTCAAATCAACATATATACTGATATATATAAGTAATAAAACATTCACACAATAAATTCATTCAACTGTATAATTTATTTCTCTATTAAGTCTTGACTCAATTGTTGATTTGCTTTTATTTTATTTAACTAGGTCTTGACCC
Organism: Piper betle; assembly: GCA_033002965.1. Taxonomy (NCBI): domain Eukaryota; kingdom Viridiplantae; phylum Streptophyta; class Magnoliopsida; order Piperales; family Piperaceae; genus Piper; species Piper betle. The sequence goes on along the minus strand of JAURVB010012230.1, from coordinate 61,458 downwards.
ATTTATGCATTCTATTCATATTTTTCATTAATTCAGGGCCTTGACTTACTTGTAATTATTCAATGTCTAAACATATTTATTAAAATGTTATTTTTAGCAATCTTTCTACTGTAAGATACATCATATCACACAACATCTTCCTCAAAATATTAAACATACTATCATCTAACATGTGTGTATACAAGAGATATCACTGCTTCTCCATCCAGGCTAAACCATCTTACTCATGATCATCACTCTCACATATAATAAAAATATGTTAGTAACGAGTCTTACTAGTCCAAAAAATATAATTAATATCAAACTCGCTATGAGAGAAAACTTCTTGTGAACTCTCTGAAGGGCACCTACTAAAGAGCCACTGGGCTACAGACCCGGTAACATCTTGAACTAGCTGTTCTGCTGCTACTAATTTTCTCATTTCATTTTCTGGTCCCTCTGGATTACTATTATATCCTAAGCCCTCTCATTTCCTCAATAATTCTCCTCACCTTGAGCACGAAAACCAAGTACTCTTGGGCAGTCGCCTTTAATACCCTTTGAACTACAAGTCTGGACATGCGCAATACTAAATAATACCCATAAACTTCCACGTTTCTCCGGGTGTGAGGAACTCAAAATGAGAGTTGTCAGGATCCTTCGAGATTGGAACAACCCGCTCACTAATCCAAAGCTTGTTTTGACTAGCACGTGCACCTGCTCATGGTAGTACCAGTCGATTTTCCCATCTCTCGTCTCACTGAAAAATTTTATATATGTGTCTGGGAAGGGATTTATACAATAGGCCTGAAAGCAACTTGTAGTGGATCTTGTTTTTGAAAACATATTCAAGGGATCCATCCCAAAGGGTTACTAATCCGGAAGATCGATTGATTAAATGACCCGAGTTAAGTGGGATTCGATAAAATGCCACTTAACTAGTCCTGCGAGTATTAAGACAATGCACAATGGAATAGAGTATAAAATAGGAAACGAGTCCTAACGGACCTGGTAGAAACTTCAAGCGTGTCCTTGCACCTAAGCAGTGAGCTCCTACTTCATACCTACACATCAACACTAAATATTAACGCCCAATATAATGCACGAATGCTACACTCCTCATCAATCCATACAAGACAACATCTATTTACATGCTTTTAAATTCAAACTTTAATTCATTATTATCATCCGTTAACATGCATTTGAATTTAAATCAACACCTATTTACAATCACACCAAAATCATAAAACAATCAAATAAAATCAGATAAATTTCTATACCTAATCGTAAGTTATGTGGCGACAGCGACAAGGTTGTGGCCGGCTCGAATGAGGATCATGGGGAAGAGGGATGGGAGAAAAAGAAGAAGGAAGTTGGGTGAGGAGAATGGTAGCGGTGGATGGTGATAGTGTCAAAGTTGTGGGATAAATAGATGTCGGGGGAAGAAAATGAGTGGTCAGGGAAAAAACGAATGGTCAGTGAAAAAAGCGAATGATCGGTGGAAAAAACAAATGGTCAATGAGAAAAATGAATAGTCGTCTCATAATTAAAACTTAACTCAACTCCGACTCTAGAAAAGTAATATTAACTCGTAATAATTCTAAAATATCCAAAAAAATAGGGAAAAATCTCATAAAACATAATACAAATAATATTACAATGACATGCTGTATAACTAATAGCCCACCCAAACTACCTAAAACATCTCCTAATGCGTTATTCGACGTAAAAATAATTCTACAATCTAATTAAAATAAATTAAGAAAAATATGGCATACTCTCATATATTCAGATAACTCATTTTACTATTGTCTTACTAGCATTATCATCATATGCTTGGCCACATATAACTCTCATGGTTCATAATACAAGATCGGCCTCAGCTCGGTACGCGTGTTCTAAAATTAACCTGACTGAAAATAACGGTCGAACCAACCAATTCAAATTATAAAACCCTGACTCGAGTCATGGGTTTTACAGGGCCTAATCATAATCACTCAGATAATTATACACACGAGCTAGAATATTCAATAGTAACGTGACAGCACTATGCATGAGTTAGAATCTAGTCGATGATAGTATGCTTATGGCCAACAAGGATTACACTGATCATAACTCAAACGCATGGTTTGAATATACTCAACAGAGAGCATGTTCATGCTTACTAGACACTACTAGCCAATATTGTATCCGACTGACTATCATCACTATAATCATAATCATAATATATTAACAACCAAATTGAGCACCACTTGTAGGTACCGATTGGGCCCCTTAGTGGGTGTCATGCTTCCATCCATCATATACGCATAAAAAATTCGAAAATTATACAATATGTATATGGCCTGAGAAGGGCTGATATATAGTGCTATAAAGACTTTTGAGTTGGATTTCATCTTTCAAAAACTCATCAAGGGATCTCAACCTTAAAGTTTTATTAATCCAAAAAACTGATGAGATGACCCGTAAGTAGTGGGATTTAATAAAATGTCATTAACTACGTCCCACGATATAAAACAAAATTGTGATAGTCAAACGACAAATCAAGCAAAGGGGTGTCGTAATGGACATATGAGGCAAGCTTCACATCTTAGCTCAGAAAGCTCAACTCTACACGGCCTAGTAATTGTAGACAACTGTTAGAATAATTTTCAGTGACATGCAAGTATACATGGTCGCAACAAGTAATATAATGATAAAATCGAGTATCGTCCCACAGGGAGATGAATTTTCTTAAATTAATTAAAGAAAATAAAATGAAGAATAAAACAAAAATAATTAACTTTAACGAAATCTAAGTAATAACTTTAAATTAAAAGAGAAGTTATAATAATAAAACTCGTTCTAGAGTCGAATTTCCCTTAACATGAATTTAATCTTCATCAAATCTTACTCTTATCTTTTATTCCCTCGGATTGTCGATCTAGGATAATTATATGACATGGTGGCTCCCGCTCCTTCATGCTTCTATTATTTTGCCTCAATTTCTACCTCCCGGTGATAATTGATTAATCAACAAAATAATGCATTAAGAATTGCCTTACAATCGCATACGGTGTTGTGTATCTTCCGACCACAACGACAAACAAGTCAAAAGACTCGTCGTATGATGAATTATCAATGACTAATCTAATTAATTTCTCCCGAAATCTAATTAAACCTCATGATCTAAGAAATAGGTGATCAATCTATTCTTAGCATTTAGAACATGATAATTCAAACGATCCGATTGAATAAAAGAGTAAGAGCTTGAAATGAATTCAATTAAATCATGTTAAGTTCCATTCTTCTCTAGAACGAAATATAAAGACTACTCCATAATAAAAATAGAAAACATTATAAAGAAGAAACTAATTTTTATTATAAAAGAGAAAGAAATTACAAAAACTAAAACTACTACTTTCACTACACTCCGAAGCCAAGAGATGAGATATGATCAACAACAAATGACCACCCCTTTATATAGAAGTGGAGATACAAGAATTCGAAGAGGGTGTTCACAAATCGACGTAATCTAATTAATTATAATGTCCCTTTACAGTTTCCAACTGTTCGACTCCATTGAACACCATGACATTGTAGCCATTGGGTGGCGCCAAGTGTCATGACCAATCAAATCCAAAGCTTAATTTATTCATCTTTTTCTGCATTAAAACATCAAAGTTAAGCATATATAATAAAATATTAATTAACTAAAAAAATAAAGTAAAATATTACTTAATTAATAATGTTTATACCCGGGAAGTACAAAATCATATTAAAAACATGGGTAAATATTATATATTTTAAACGCTTAACACACCCCCAAACTTAAACTTTTGCGCGTCCCGAGCAAAATATCATAACAAAGAAAATTTTACTACACAAAAATACTTAGTCCCCATTATATTCTCATATGATTCTTAATCAAACTATCCAGAGACAACAAGATGTCAATCAAATTAGAAATTCCCTTTCATTAATCACAACTAAAAGAAAGCTCTCTGTGTATGTGTGATAGTCCATTGGCTTATCATTCTCATCTACAACCAAGAGAATACAATCAAGCACATGCTTAAATATGTTCACCTTTCGCTCCCATCTCCACTAATGTAGGCAATGCCAAATTAATGGAATCAATAGGTCTTTATAGGTTGTAACGGGGCCAGGGGCTAGGGACCAAAAATAGGATAAACAAGATAGAAAAATCAGAGGCTAATATGCACCCTAGAATTAAAAATCCTTTCTAAATCCTGACATACATGATTCAACAAATCCCCAAACACCGTATCAATATGACACAAACTTCCTTAAATGTAGTATCGAATTGACCCAATATAAGAATTAACTTTGCTTTGATTTTCCATTGACTACCTGCTACTTTTTCTTTTTCTCTTTTATTTCAAACCAGTGGAAGACTATTGCTTCATCTTGTGTTTACTGGTGGAGGATCATTGCCTCATCTTTTTCTTTTCTTCTTTTTTTTTCTTCTCTTTTTTTTACAAAGCAAAGTTCCAGGAAAGTCCACACAATCTACTCAATCACCACTCTATAACACGCAATGCCTTCCCCCTATACTACTCAAAGTTTCATCCCTGTTAGAATTTAGAATGAATTCAAAACACTAGGGTGCTAGGACTCAAGCAGCAAGATATATTTTCAATAAAAAGGCCAAGGCTAAAATAAGGGTAATCAAACAAATATGTATAATAAAGGCCATGAAATTGTGTACAGAGGATAATTCATATTAGGTAGGCTTGAAGAAAGGCCCAGACTCATCAAAAAGAAATGCCTATATCATTTTCCATCAACATGGCAAACCAAATATTTCGCCTCGAAAGTCGCTAGGGCAAATTCTAAAAGTCATGACCATCATGTACAATCCTTATTGCAAAACATTCATTGAAATCATCTAAACCAAAGGATTGTGAAAATATTATAAGGTAGAGAACCAACTCTCAAATGTAATCTTTTACTCAGTTCATCCCTCATATCAATTAATCAAGTTTTCCCAAGAAAGGTAAGACTAATTCACATGTATCTATCATTGAACCAAGAGACTAAAATACCATTGCATAATAAAATTTTTATACTAAACTATACTATATATATGTATATCTAAATCTAAACATGAGTCAAGCATGAACAATATGCATAAAATTAAGGCATCACCCCCAAACTTAAACTAAACATTGTCCTCAAAAATAAAAATAAAGAAAAAGAAGTGAAAGAGAACTCCCTCATATCAATTAGTCGGTGGATGATTATCATGAATAACTGAATTTGGACTTGACCCATGCTTTATTGACTTTAAATGATCGATCCCCTTGTTCAGTCTTAATTTCAATTGCACCATGTGGAAAAAACTTCTGTCCAGGAGAAAATGACCAGCAACCACACCAGATGCCATGTTTGTCTGCTATAGTCCAAGCAATAGCTGACTTGTGATCTTTTAGTATTTTAATCAGCTTCTCTTTCTGCAATATAGTTAGCTCTGAAGATATAATAATAGGAAGAGTGTCATCAAGCCCTAAGAAAATATACCTGAGATGTTTTGGAAGTTGCTTTAGCTCCAAAATAGGTGGTACTTCAATTGATGGCAGCAATTTGTGGAATGGTAGATCTGAGGTTTCCATAACTTTGAATCGTTGAGGCAAAATTGGTTGTGAATCTAATAATTTAACCATCTCATCCACATCAATATCTTCTTCACAAAGAGAATTTATGGATTTATGTAATGAATTACTAAACTGATCCCCTTTGCATCCGAGTAAGCTAACCAATGTATTGAGTTCATTTTCGTTATTTGGTTTTTCATCTTTTTCCTTAACTTCATTGGGCTGAACTGGTTCCTGTAAAGTAATACCACTCTGGGTTGTTATAGCTTTGCAATGCTCTTGACCATCATTCCTTGGTTGTTCTGGTTGGCTAGGAAGTACACCCTTGGGTCGCTCACTTGGTTCCTTGTTTAATTGCACCATAACTTGTTGCATAAACTGTTGTTGTTGTTGCTGCTGATTCTGCATAAATTGTTGCATAGTTTGTTGCATGGTTTGTTGCATGGAATTGAACATTTGGACCAAATCTGGTTGGTTGTTGCTGAAAAGAAAGTGAAGGGGGTTGATAATGCTGTGATGGTGGTGGTGGATTATTGGGGACAACAACCGATTGTGAAGAATTATTCCATGAAAAATTGGGGTTATTGCACCAGCCCGCATTGTAGGTGTTGGAATAGGGATTGTTGTTCCAATTATAGTTGCCTACGTAATTAACTTGATCTGTTGCACATTGACCTGTAAAATGTCCTTGTCCACACCATTCACACCTTGGTTCTACAGCCTTAACCTGTCTCTGTATATTAAGAATTTGAACTTCATTAGTTAAAGCACTGACCTGAGCAGATAAAGCAGTAAGTGCATCTAATTCTAAAACTCTGGTAGTCCTCCATGAATGCATGGCTTCTTCCTCTATTGGCTTCTTGTGCTCTTCTTCCAGCGGCACACAAGTTTCTCAAAGTCCTTTCAATCTTTGAATCACAAGAAGACAAGGGTGACCGTACTAATAAACAAATGATAATAAATAATAGCAAGGAAGAAGACAATGATATAGTTTATTTTTTCCTTTTTTTTTAAAAATATAATCAGACACTAAAATCTAAAAAGAAAAGAAAAACACTCAAAATTCTAATCCTAAATTAATTAAGAAAATTCGATCTCCCCGGCAACGGCGCCAAAAACTTGTTAGAATAATTTTCAGTGACATGCAAGTATACATGGTCGCAACAAGTAATATAATGATAAAATCGAGTATCGTCCCCACAGGGAGATGAATTTCCTTAAATTAATTAAAGAAAATAAAATGAAGAATAAAGCAAAAACAATTGACTTTAAGAAATCTAAGTAATAACTTTAAATTAAAAAAGAAGTTATAATAATAAAACTCGTTCTAGAGTCGAATTTCCCTTAACATGAATTTAATCTTCATCAAATCTTACTCTTATCTTTTATTCCCTCGGATTGTCGATCTAGGATAATTATATGACATGGTGGCTCCCGCTCCTTCATGCTTCTATTATTTTGCCTCAATTTCTACCTCCCGGTGATAATTGATTAATCAACAAAATAATGCATTAAGAATTGCCTTACAATCGCATACGGTGTTGTGTATCTTCCGACCACAACGACAAACAAGTCAAAAGACTCGTCGTATGATGAATTATCAATGACTAATCTAATTAATTTCTCCCGAAATCTAATTAAACCTCATGATCTAAGAAATAGGTGATCAATCTATTCTTAGCATTTAGAACATGATAATTCAAACGATCCGATTGAATAAAAGAGTAAGAGCTTGAAATGAATTCAATTAAATCATGTTAAGTTCCATTCTTCTCTAGAACGAAATAAAAGACTACTCCATAATAAAAATAGAAAACATATATAAAGAAGAAACTAATTTTTATTATGAAAGAGAAAGAAATTACAAAAACTAAAACTACTACTTTCACTACACTCCGAAGCCAAGAGATGAGATATGATCAACAACAAATGACCACCCCTGTAAAACCCGTGACTCGAGTCAGAGTTTTACGGGAGTGAACCAGTCGGTTCAACTGTCGGTTCGAGTCGAGTCAGCTTCATGGACCGCGAGCTGAGTTGAGGCCAGCTGTGAGTTATGAGCGATGAGAGTCATGTATGCTCAAGTATACGATGATAACGCCTAAAAGATGATGAAAAATGGGTTATCAAGTATGTGGAGGTATGCAGTATTGATTGTTATTTTTATTTGATCGTAGAATATTTTTAGGGCCGAATGACGAATTAGGACGCGATATAGGTGAGTTTGGGTGGGTTATTAGTTATAGAACATATCATTTGGATGTTGTCTGTGTTTGTTTGATTTTACGGGATTTTTCCCAATTTTTTTGGATTTTTTTAGGATTTATTAGGAGATAGTTATTATTATTGACTCGAGTCGGAGTCGAGTCAAGTTTAATTTACGAAAATGCCATCGCACGCTACTTCTTCTTCCTCCCGACCCTTCTTCACCCAAACCCTCGCCGCCCCCTCGTTCGTCGCCGCCGCCGCCGCCGACTGTCGCCCCGCCGCCAATCGACGCCGCCCCGCCCCGCCGTGCAGTCGCCGTGCCGCCACGACCCACCCCGGCCACCGCCTCGCCGCCACGACGCCGGATTCGCCCCACGAGCCGCGACGCGCTCCACTCCGAGCTGATTTCGCCGCCGTCCGGGCCGCTCCGCCGCCGCTGTGACCCCGACGACCACCCCCTCGCCGTTGCCGACGTTTCCCCCATCCTCCCGACCGCCGTCGAGGCCGGCCGGAGCCCCGATCGGAGCACACCGCCGCCGCCACCCATTTTCAACGCCGCCGCCGACGGCCATCGCCGCCTCGGCTACCTTGTTTGACACCGCCATCGGACCAAGCTCGTCGAGCTGGTGCCGATAGACCCCCTGATTGCCCCGTCCCGAATCGCCGCCGGAAAACCGCTGGAATCCGCCGGAAAACCGCCGACACTCGCCGGAAAACCGCCGGAACCGCCGGAAAATTGGATTCGTGGGAAATTCGCCGGATCATCCGCCGAACGCACCTGGTCCAATCTGATCGGACTTCGGACGCCGCTAGGTGCCGAATTCGAGTTTCGAGCCACGAAACGGAAACCCTAGCCGTCGCCGATTTTCGACGACGCGAGGTATAATTTATTTTAATTTAATTATTTAAAAATATTGATTATTAGAATTGCATGCCAGGATTTGTGTGGGTGTTATAAATATATATATTTTTAATGTAGGTTTGATTAAGAATAGAAGTATGAAATTGTTTGGTTGAGTGGTGTTAAAAATGGAGGCTAAGAAATTAATTAGTGTAACTAGGTAATGATCATGATCTAATGCAACTAGCCTAAGTAGACTTGCTAGAATTGATATAGGTTGATGTGTGTTGATTGATGCGTGGTTGTGTTGATTGTGTGTGCATGCTATAGGATGTGTGATTCATCATGCGGGCGTTAGTTTTTAGCTTGATTGTGTAGGTACGGTGTAGGAGCTCGCCGCCTAGGCGCGTGGACCCGTTTGGAGCTTCTACCAGGTCCGTTTAGGACTCGTTCTCTGTTTTACGCTACTCTATTGTTTATTTGATTTATCATGTGCAGGACGAGTTAAGTGGCGTTTTATCGGATCCCACTTAACTCGGGCCATTTAGCCAACAGTTCTTTTTTCGGATTAATAACCCTCGAGGATGAGATCCCTCGAGTTTGTTTTCGAACTTCAGATCCAGCTCACGATGCCTTCGGGCCTATTGTATAAATCCCAACCCAGGCCTATATATATATAGTTTTCGTGTTTTCGGTGAGAGATGGAATGAGGGTTACTTGCGGCCACGTCTTCAGATAGGGCGTGTGCCCGGAAGAGCGGGCTCTGGAGCTGGGGAGAACCCACTTCGTTCCCGAAGGATCCGGACAACTCCACCTTTGAGTTCCTCAAACCCGGAGAAGTGTGGAGGTTTACGGGTACTGCAATGCAGCGCATGTCTAGACTTGTGGTTCAAAGGGTACTGAAGGCGACTGCCTGAGAGTGCTCGGCCTTTGTGCTCAAGGCCAGGAGTAATATGGAAGGTGCAGAGGGCGGTAAGGAATGAAATTTGATGCGAGAAGCGATAGAGGAATGGCCAAGGTATGAGGATGAGAAAGATAGGGGGACGCTGTCGACCCGAGGGCGACGGCCCGACGGCGACGGCTCCCGTATGTGCCCTGATGAGAGTTCTTGAGGAAGTATATGGTTTTGATTCAACAGGAGAGTTTGCTCTCCTGTGCCAGATTGATATTAGTTATTTTCCGGGCCGGTAACACTCGTTACTGACGGTTTTTCTATATATATGTAGGTGAGGAATGCGAGCGATGAAAGCTGTCGGGACTGCGGAGGAGCAGCACGGAACCGCGCACACATGTACCTGCCGCGTGTAACGTATAATGACGGTGTGTTAATGCTGTGTGAATGATTATTATAATGTTTTTGTCTTGAATGAATTACTTGTTATGAAATGAACTGGATAAATATGACTGAGTAGGGAGCCTTGGAGTTCAGACTCGGCTCGGGTAAAAACGAATGAGATAATGATTTAATGTCATAGTAGATTGTTAGGTGTTATCGTATTTTCATAAAATAGTATATATTTTCTTTTGGTTTTTCATTTGTTATTTTGTCTTATTTTGCTTGTACATCATAGCATGCATGTAGGACTCCGTTAGAACCCAATCGTTCCCATTCATGCATTTCATATTTGCATCTCCATCTTGAGACGCCGAGAGTAGATCCTGGTCGGCTTAACCGAATCTAGTAGATTAACGAACGGTTCGGTCGCCGGTGACATTTCCGGGTCGGTTCACGGGTGAGCCGAAACGGGGTGTTACAACCCCTTTATATAGAAGTGGAGATACAAGAATTCGAAGAGGGTGTTCACAAATCGACGTAATCTAATTAATTATAATGTCCCTTCAAGTTTTCAATTGTTCGACTCCATTGAACACCATAAATTATAGCCATTGGGTAGGGCCAAGTGTTAAGACCAATCAAATCCAAAGCTTAATTTATTCATCTTTTTCTACATTAAAACATCAAAGTTAAGCATATATAATAAATATTAATTAACTGAAAAATAAAGTAAAATATTACTTAATTAATAATGTTTATACCCGGGAAGTACAAAATCATATTAAAAACATGGGTAAATATTATATATTTTAAACACTTAACAACAACTACTCAAACCCTGATATGTGTGTTCAATTACATACAAATAATCTTAAATGCGGCAAATGACATAACATGCGAGGGAGCAAGAAATTAAACACACACATATAGCATATCACATGTCATTCTCATGTTGATCGTATTATCATGTTGAATAAGATTATGTAAAAATAAACAAAAATATAGAGACAGAGATTTCAGAAATAATTTACGGGATTCAACTTATGTACTTAAATCTAACCTGAGATGTGGAAATGCCCTAAAGATTTAGGGCATTTTATCTAAGATTCTTAATGCACTAATCGAAAAGAAGATTTCGGTGAAATTATTAAAAGTAACTTAAGATATAGGATCAATTATTTAAATTTAACCTCGAAGGTAATTTTGCTGTAGTGACTTTAATCTAAAGAACTTAAAAAGATATCGAGTCAAATCCACACTTGTGTCTGTAAATCAAAGATTATTATCATTAAGATAACCCTATGTTGTTTACTTAACTAAGATGATTAAGTTAATTATCAATTTACTTAATATTCTCACTCCAAGATCATTTCAAAACCAAATACGATTTACTATATTATTTTTATAACTATTTAAGTAATTCATTAATCAATTTAGAACGTGAAACGAGATTGCACACAGTGCGGTCAAAAAATTATAAAGTTTTAATCTTTTATTGTTTTGAGATCTATTAGGTAAATTAGTCGATAGATTTTAAAATTTTAGGCCAACACGAATATTTATTACATTTTATTACATCTTTATCACAAAATCAACAATAGAACTACTAGATCTACGTGATATGATGATGATCTAGCTATGTACGTGCCTAATCATAGAGTTTTACATGCAAATATCAAGACAGTGCACAAAATCAAAAAGAAAGGGGAGAAGACGCGTACTTCAACAAGGAAAGAGAAGGGAAAGGAATGAGAGGGGAAGAGAATGGAAGGAGAAAGGAGGAGGTGGAGGAGGATAGGAGGGTTGGACTATGGCAACGGCTAGCACGGAGATGGGAGAAAGGGGGAGAAAAGAAGAAGCAGGGACCAAGTGAGCATCTTGGAGCATGTATGTGGGAAGCCCACACATGTACCAGCGCTGTAACTCTAAAGCCTAAGCTTCTTCACTGCGCTCAGCCCAGAACTAGGCAAAGCAAGGGGAAATGAGGGAGGAAGAGAAGGGGAAAGGTTGGGAAAATAACTAGGGTGGGTAGGGAGGCTTCTAAGGCACATGTAGGGTTAAGAGATATGCCCGAATGTATGTGACACGACTTTAGCTTTTTGCCTTGAGTCAATGGATTCGTTCAATCCAAAACTTGAGATAAATGGTGTAACTCGAAAAACAATTCACAAGTGGTTGTTAATGGATTTTAAGTTATAAGTTCTAATGCAACACCAAAGTTATGACACCCACAAAACACATGCGAACACAACCTTAAACTTCACAACACAAACTAATAGCACAAACCCCCTACATGGCAATTTGGGCCGACAAAACAACTCAATCACGGATACGTTCAATATTGTTAAGTGTTTAAAATATATAATATTTACCCATGGTTTTAATATGATTTTGCACTGCTCGGGTATAAATATTATTAATTAAGTGATATTTTACTTTATTTTTTAGTTAATTAATATTTTATTAGATATGCTTAATTTTTGTGTTTCAAGGCAGAAAAAATGAATAAATTAAGCTTTGGAATTGAGTGATCCTGACACTTGGCCCCACCGAATGGCTACAAGTTATGGTGTTCAATAGAGTCGAGGAGTTGGAAACTTAAAGGGACATCATAATTAATTAGACTATGTCGATTTGTGAACACCCTCTTCGAATTCTTGTATCTCCACTTCTATATAAAGGAGTGGTCATTTGTTGTTGATCATATCTCCTCTCTTGGCTTCGAAGTGTAGTGAAAGAAGTAGTTTTAGTTTTTGAATTCTTTTCTTTTCATAATAAAAATTAGTTGCTTCATTATAATGTTTTATATTTTTATTATGGAGTAGTCTTATATTTCATTCTAAAGAAGAATGGAACTTAACATGATTTAATTGAATTTATTTCAAGCTCTTACTCTTTTATTCAATCGGATCGTTTGAATTATAATGTTCTAAATGCTAAGAATAGATTGATCGCTTATATCTTATATCATGAGGTTTAATTAAATTTCGGGAGAAATTAATTAGATTAGTCATTGATAATTTATCATATGACGATTCTTTTGACTTGTTTGTAGTTGTGGTCGGAAGATATACAACACCGTATGCGATTGTAAGGCAATTTTTAATGCATTATTTTGTTCATTAATCAATTATCACTTGGAAGTAGAAATTGAGGCAAAATAATAGAAGCATGAAAGAGCGGGAGCCACCATGTTATATAATTATCCTTGATCGACAATTCGATGAATAAAAGGTAAGAGGAAGATTTGATGTAGATTAAATTGATGTTAAAGGAAATTCGACTCTAGAACGAGTTTTATTATTTTAACTTCTTCTTTTATTTAAAGTTATTATTTAGATTTAGTTAAGCCAATTATTTTTGTTTTGCTCTTAATTTTATTTCCTTTAATTAATTTAAGGAAATTCATCTTTCTGTGGGAACAATGCTCAAATTTATCATTATATTACTTGTTTCGACCGTGTATACTTGCATGATATTGAAATTATTCGAACAAATATTCAAACCCATGACAACACACAAGGATCCTCTTAGTGATCGATTGTGTACTACTCAGGTCGAGCCAACAACAAACCTAACATAAAATACCGGGCCTACGTGCAGGGTTTTACACAAATAATTAATAATATTTTTTTATTTATCTTATCAACTCATTGTAAATTTTTTTAAGGAAGATTTTTTGAGTAGTCATCTAGTGTTTGTGTTGGCTCGTTATTAAGCCTTTTTTTATGAAATTCTTTTGGCTAGTCTTATGGTATTTGTGTTGACTCAATCTATACTTTTTGTAATAAAGGTTATCCTTTTAAAATTAGTCTAGGTCTATCCGGTTTGGTAGATTACGAGAGAAAAGAAAATTGAGAATGAAAAATAAATCAACTTTTTATCATTTTCTCACGTGTATTTGATTAAAAAGAAAGAAATTTTTTAAAGCATCATTTCATTTTTTATCATTTCCACACATGATGATTTGTGAATGGAAAACTTTTTTTCATGTTTTCTTACAAACCAAGCGTATAATTCTTATACTTTCTTTCTTTTTCTCACAATCCCAACAAACCCTAGTTGTAAAATTCATGACTCGAGTAGGGCTTTATATTTAGAACCAGTCGGTTCGACCATTATTTTCGAGTTGAGTTAGATTCAGAACACGTGTACTGAGCCGACGCCAGTTGCGTGTATGAGCTATGAGGGTCATGCGTACCTAAGTATATGATGATAACGTCATGAACACAGCAGAACAGAATGAGTTATCAGATATATGAGAGTATGCTAGTTACTTTTTTTAATTTTTATATATAGTGGATTGTAGAATTAGTTTTAGGCCATTTACCGTGTTAGGACACGTTACGGGCAGTTTGGATGGGTTGATAGTTGTAGAGCATATCATTGTGATGTTTTGGTGTTTGTTTGATTTTACAGAATTTTTCCTGATTTTTACGGAAATTTTTTAGGATTTACGGCGACTTAATTATTATTTTTAACTCAAGCTGGAGACGAGTCAAGTAATATTTACAAGTTTGCCACCAACCCTTTTCTTCCCTCTCAACGTTTTCTTACCCAAACCCTTGCCCCGACGCCGCCCCTGTGCAGCGCCGCCACCGCCACTCTCGACATCGCCCGGCCGCCGATCGTCGCCGCCTAGCCTTGCCACGGCGTTGCTATGCCCCGCCCGACCAACCTCGGCCACTGTCTGGCCGTTGCGACGCCGGAATCGTCGCGCCTAGCACCGCGCCCGGGTTGTGCCTACATTGCCAATCGCGCCATCGGCGACCGTTGCCACCGCAATCCAGCTTTAGCCTCGACACCCTCGACCACCCAGCGACCTTCCCCGACTGGAGCGGAGGCCATCGCCGCCCAGGCCAGCCAGATCTAGCTACCCATCGCTGTCGGCCTTGTTTTAGCCATTTTCCGGTGAGGCGCCACCTCCGCCGACCATGTCGACGCTGTAGACACGTCGGGCTCACTGAGCCGGTTCCAATGGTACCCAATACCATTGCTTTTCAGCCAGTGGATGCCGCTAATGGTTGTCGCCGAAAAATCGTCGGAAGCTGCCGAAAAACTACTAAAATCTGCCAAAAAACTGCTGGAACATGCTGGAAAACCGAATTCGCTGAAATTCACCGAATCTTTCGTGGAGCTCATCCAGTCGAGCCCGATCGACCTTCGGACGCCGATGAGCGCCAAATTCGAGTTTCGAGATGCGTGACGAAACCCTAGCAGTCGTTGATTGTCGACGACAAGAGGTATAATTACCTCTGATTTGATTATTTAAAATTAATGACTGTTAGCACAGCATGATAGGATCGATTGATTGACATGATAAAAGTTCGAGTATGAAAGAAGTAATGATATGCATGATTTGATTGGTAATGGATGAATGTAAGTGATCTAATGAGGTAGATCGAGTCGGAGCATGATAAGGGATCACGACATAAGTTAGAAAAATATGATAAAATTAGTATGAATAGGATGAGTTAGGATTATTTACATTTATGGTTATTTGATTGTTGATTGTGATAGATGATTATTATGTTGTGTGATATTTATTGAGTTTGATGCATCATTTAGTTAGCGGGCGTTAGTATTTAGTTTTGATGTGTAGGTACAGAGTAGGAGCTCGCCGTCTAGGCGCGATGACACGCTTAGAGCTTCTACCAGGTCCGTTTAAGGCTCGTCTCTGTTTTACACTCTTCTATTGTATGTTTATTTTATTATCTGCAAGACGGGTTAAGTGGCGTTTTATCGGATCCCACTTAACTCGGGCCATTTAACTGAACAGTTTTCCGAATTAATAACCCCTCGAGGATGATTTTGAAAACAAGATCCACCACAAGTTTCGGGCCTATTATATAAATCCCCACCTAGCACTATGTATATATATATATATATATATATATATATATATATATATAGTTTTTACATTTTCAGTGAGACGAGAGATGGAGAAACCGACTGCACGTACCATGAGTGGATGCCGTGACAGTCAAAGCGGGCTCTGGATTAGTGCCAGCGGACTATTCTATTCCCGAGGGATCCTGACAACTCCGCATTTGAGTTCCTCACACCCGAAGAACGTGGAGGTTTACGAGTACTGTTTAGTATAGCGCATGTCCGGACTTGTGGTTCAAAGGGTACTAAAGGCAACTGCCTGAGAGTACTCGGCCTTCGTGCTCAAGGCCAGGAGAAATATGGAGGTAAGGAGAGGGCTTAGGATTTGAGACCAAAAAATGAAGTAAGAAAATGTCGAGAGCAGATCAGTAAGTTCGGGATGCTACCGGGTCTGCAGCCCAGTGGCTCCTCACTAGTGCCCTTCAGAGTGTTCACGTGGAGTATATGATGTTTTCTTTCATATGAGAGTTTGCTCTCATAGCCAGCTTGTTATATTTATTTTATTTTCTAGACCAGTAACACTTGTTACTGACGTATTTTTATACTATATATAAGTAACAATTACGAGTTGGACGGAGGAGCACTGTTGTTGCTTGCACATATGTCAGTCAATTAAGTGTTTATATTTTGTTTATGATATTATTATATGGTGTGATTAAATGCTTGAGACATGATGATGTGACGTGATTAATTGTTAAGACATGATGAGATGATGTGAGCATGAATAGATTGCGCAGTGACAGCATAGTGGGTTGAGACCCAAGTTTCAAAATGAGTTACAACATATTAGATTTTGTATTTTATATGAATGAAATTGTTTGATATATGGTTATATATATATTTGATAGGAGTGGCCCTTAATTGTATTTTTAGGGAAAACTCTATCCGTTATATTTCAAAATTTTTATTAATTTTTAGCGAGATTGTCTTGGTGTGTATTTTGATTTGTATGTCATTCATGTAGTACCATGTTAGGATTTGTGCATTCATCCATGCTTTAAGAGTTGTGTTTTCATCTCAAAATGCTGAAATTGGATCCGTATGAGTTAGGTTGGGGTTAGCCGACCTAACCGGGGCCCGGGGCATGTAACATACTGGTTCGGTTCATGAGCATGAATCGGATATGGGGTGTTACACTAGTAGTCTTGTAATTCAAATACTTGTGACCCCCTATAAATCTAATTTGCTTGAAAAAAATATCTTTTAGCTTCCCATTACTTTGAGAAGATTTTAACACAGCACTGCTGTCCACAGGCCCGTTCGTAAGGCCTAATTTTTCGCCTCCGAGTCCCTGCCTGTGCGGCGTATTCCCCTCCCTGGGAACACTCAGCCTGCTACTCAACACGCAATAACGGGAGCTAAGGCCACGAGCACTACACTCGTGTTCGGCCGCAATACGCACCACCCAGGTTGACCCCTGCACGTCCAGCAGATCCACCCGTTCGGTGTTGCCCTCAAACAGCGCCCTTGATCGATCCCGTGTCAGCACGCACCAGCACTTCGACAGCACTCCGGCTATCAGCACGCCTTGCCGATAGGCTGTTCAGAGTCAAACAGCACCACCACCGCAGCACTGCCCGATCGCCCCACCAGCAACACGCCTGGTGAGATCGTGCCTCTGTCCCTGTTCGTCTCAGCAACCACCGTCGCCTTGTAAACCTCGACCACGACCACGGTACTAAGGTTCCCTGCCTAAAACGTCAGACAATGAACACAACACAGATATACGGAAACCCCCAACCTTATATTAATCTGTCAATACAAGGAATTACAAGTACTCGACTCCTCCTCAGGCACTCGCTCGGCTTGTGGACAGCCCCCACAGCCTCGCCCCCAATGTACCCAAAATACAAGGAAGTCACACAAGGATTACCTGGCCCGAGTAACCCTCCAGTTGCCAATGCACCAGCAACCTCACAACGTGCACCATGGATTCAAGCAAGCGTCTGGGTCCAGTCACTACTCCAGCGCCGGCTGTAGCAACTCCCTCGCTTCTTCCCTCTCCAGGTTGCCCACGTTGCACACCGATCAGCAAGTCTCACCACGAGAACAAGTACCCAATCGGCCCTCTCTTCAGTCCGTCGAAGAGAAGTTCCCTTCTCCGATCTGGCCTAACCCCACTATACTCCACGAACTGCGTGCTCCGAGATAACTCCGAATCCGCGGGCATCTTCAACTCCAGAGATCTGCAAGATCCACCGTGTTCAGCAACCTAGCCCTTCTCCCGTCTAGGTTCATCCAACGGCCTTCAAGTTTATCTCAGCAGTTAGTTGCAACTTCCTACAGCGCCCAATCTGGATCAACTGCATATCTTCACCAAGATACTCCAGCACGTCCAGGAAGCTTTCCTCCTAACCGTCGGCTGCACCTGCTGGTCCTCCCGTCGCGCCCGCCGGCTCGGCTCCGACACCGTCCAGACATGGCTCAACCTCCCGGAGCAACTCACCGAACCAACTGCCAGCAATGGTTCACCAACATCGCCACTGAACCAGCACCACCGCTCGTGCATGCCCCTGCACTGGTCGCGTTTACCAGCATCTGCCCGCTCGCACGCCTGCGCGCACACCGCGCGCCCGCTCGCGCGAACAGCAGCGCGCGCGCCACGCGCGCCCGCGCACGCCCGCGCACCCGCGCGCCCGCGCACATCCCGCGCGCCCGCGCGCCCGCGCTCGCGCACCCGCGCTCGCGCAGCAGCGCGTCGCCGCCTCACTTGCGCGCGCAGTAGCGCGCACGGCCCGCGCTCGCCCGCTGCGGTGCTCGGTGCGGTTTTACAGCGCGATTCCAGTGTACTTTGCTCGGCATGGCGAATGCTCGGCACCCCTACGCTGCGTACTCGGCTCGGTAGCCCGCCGGTCCACGGTTATGCACCACAACCTCGATCTGCCGACCCAAACACCGATCAGCAACAACTTGAGGTTTCTTGACCTGGACTTGGCCACATGCTCGGTACACCGAATACCGACCCATGTGCCGACACTTGCTGCTGTTCCCGACGCCTTGCTCCACCGGCATGCTCGGTCCTCCAGCAGCGTCGTGCAACTCGGTTTGGACTGCAACATAATCACGGGTTAGCCTCGGTGTGTTGTTTCCACCACTCGGATAACCACTGCTATCCCCTTCATGGACGTAGGGAAATCCAGGAACAACACCCAAACCCTGGTTCCCGGGACGTCCACGAATCAAGGCTGTAACAACTGCCATGAAATAATCCCTTGATATTAGTTTTTTTATGATTATGTTTGCTAAAAATATATGATGCAATTTTGGTTAGTAAGCCTATTTTTAATTTAATATCTTATAAGTTGTAACAAACTTGCGTGATTAAATTAATCAAAATTGAAAGAAATATTTTAGTTGATTCGACTCTATGGACGATGGAACGTCAATTCATTAATTCGGTTCAATGTTCATTGTGCTCCCATAAGAATTACCGCACATAATTATTTTTTATTATGCAGCAAGAGGCAGTCTGAGGGCATCCTCAGATGGACCCGTCCCTCGGACTCTGGCTGCCGTGAACCGGTCAGATGGACCGTGCCTCGGACTCTCGCTGCCGTGACCGGTCCGACCGGGAGAGAACCGCGAGGCATCATGGCACGAGCGGCGAGCCACTGCCCCCAAGGCTCTCCATGACCCAAACGCCCCACCGTTTCCGTCTCCATTACTTCAAAGAGCCGTCTACTCCGCCGCCACCACCGCCGCCGCCGCTGCCGCCGCTGCCGCCGCTGCCGCCGCTGCCGCCGCCGCCTGCCCCGTCGACTTCTGGCCAATGAGCAGCTACGACAGTCGCTCCAGCGACCCTGCCTCCTACCGCGACCGGAAAAGGTATCCCCCCTCCAATCTCTTCATCTCTCTTCCCATTTCGAATGCCAAATCTTTGACGATGGGATTCTGCTGTTGTGGTGGGGGAGCAGCGATGTGGGTTTCGGTCGGAAGGGCGGGGCAGGGTTCGACAGGCCCCCGCACTCGTCCAGCCGGGAGGACTCCGAGGGCTTCGGTGCCAACCTCCCCAAGCAGGACTTCGATGCGCTGCCCCCTTTGACAAGAATTTCTACGTCGAGTCCCCCGACGTCGCGTCCATGTCCGACGACGAGGTCGACGCCTACCGCCGCCGCCGGCAGATCACCGTCGAGGGCCGCGACGTGCCCAAGCCGGTAAAGGCCTTCCGAGATGTCGGTTTTCCAGGTATCATCTTCCCGCCTTCTGCTTTTGTTTTCTGTTTGAAGGAGGGTTTTTTTAGGTGAAAACGCCCAAATTAGTCGTTTGGGGAAGGTAATGTAGAAGGTTGTGTGACACTTGAGGTTGGATTTTGTATGTTTGTATATTCAATTCACTTGAGAAGAAAATCTTCTTGTACTGTAGAGTGAATGGTTTTGGAAATTACTGTAATTAAGACAATTGATGTGAAAAATTCTGAAAATGCCATATTAGTCATTAATTAGAGGGTTGCATGACACTGGAGGTTGGATTTCTCTGTTTGTGTACCACATTCACTTGAGAAAATTGTTCTTTGTACTAGCGTAGAAGGTTTGGGAAATTACTACAATTACGGCAATTAAGGTGAAAAACACAGAAAAAGCCCAAATTAGTCGTTTGGGAAAGGTAATGTCGAAGGTTGTGTGGTACTTGAGGTTGGATTTTTGTATATTTATATATTACCTTCAACTGAGAAAAAAATGTTCTTTGTAGTACTAGAAAAAGTATACGGGTTTCCAATTTGGAAATTTGGGTCATGTGTTTTCTTTTGTTTTGAATGTGCAAATTCAGATTAGCTAAAGCAATGTTCTTCCTTATCATCCACCTTATTAAAAATGATTGGTTTTGAGGACATGAGTTGCTTTATGTAAAACAACTGTGACCCAAATCAGGCAGTTTAGGGTAATTGCTGCAATGAAGGATAATGTAGAAGGTTTTGTGGCACTTGAGGTGGGATTCTATGTTTATATACGACAATCACTTGACAAAAAAGGTTTTCTGTAACAGTGGAAGGAGATGGTTTCAAATATGGAAAAATGGATGATGTTTTCTTGTTGTCTTGAATATGTTCAAATTGGCAAAAATAAAAAAATAAAAAAAAAACAATGTCCCACCTTATCCGAAGTGTTTGAGGTGATCAATTCTATTCCTTTATCCCGCTGATATTTGTCTGGTACGGAATTGATTATCATGCATGTGAGACACCTGAACATGTATGGTGAAAGCACATTTATGTACCTTTGCATGTATGTGTACTTATGTAGATTATCCAATGATGCGTGAAGTGGTTTGGGCATTTGGCTGACCTTATCTATAACAGTCATCAAATTTCGTTTGTCTGTCACATTTTAGAAAGCTTTCTGTCAGATTCTGTTTACCTTGGCGCCTATAGACTCTGACTTGAAGTTCCCAAATTTTTAATCATTGATGGAATTGTACAAAGGTTTGAATTTAGAAATTCACTTGAGATATTGTGA
Source organism: Piper betle (assembly GCA_033002965.1). Classification (NCBI taxonomy): domain Eukaryota; kingdom Viridiplantae; phylum Streptophyta; class Magnoliopsida; order Piperales; family Piperaceae; genus Piper; species Piper betle. The sequence continues at coordinate 40,215 of JAURVB010012230.1, read as the reverse complement.
AAATATCCACAAACAGAAAGTGATACTCTTTTTAATTGCTAATGGTTAGACATCTAATTCCATCAAAATTTTCCTCATGATGGAAGACAGAATATTGGAACTCGTGGCTAGGTGTTAACCATACTCATCTTAACTTTCCAACATGACTTTATGATGAGATAGTTAATGCGTGTCAATGATTCAATTATAGTTGAATTGTGTTGAATAAAAAAATAATTTATTGAGTGAATCTAACAAATGCTACATTTTATCGATGTTTTAGTTGATGCATTGAAGAAACTGATAACTTTAATATGGGGGAGCAGTTTTTATAGTGTTTGGCAACATAAGCATTATTGGCTCATCGATTTTGAGTTCTTCTTTTCCATGCATATTTAGAGTAGCTTTTCTGTGCAATTATGAACTTATATGATTGCCATCGAATTTGCTCATCAATAAAATGTTTTTTTTTAAAACAGTTGCAGTTTCTTATGGAAAGATATGTTTCATTTGAAGTGTGATTTTGTTAAACAGAAACCTTATTTGTTTGGTTGGATAAGATTGTAAGTTTTCCATTGGAATAGATGTTGATTCATGTTATCATATGTCATGTGTTTTACTGTTTCTTGATGTTTTTGAATCTTAAATTTAGGGGGGTTCCCTGCAACTATCTAAGTTATTGTAACAAACTCCTGTGTATAAATATGCAATGGAATAAATGGTAAAACATGTTGATCTTGTGTGCTTCCTTCTACTCTGTCATATGTCTTCTATATTTTATCTATCATCTCTTAGTTATGGTCGTACATCAACTTCTCATGGTATGCAAAGCCGATGATCTAATGGCCCTGCTTGTTTCTGTTGTTGTATTTCTCTATGTATATAGCTTATGATAATATTTTTATGACTTCTGCTGCTGTTTCTATTGACATTCACCACATTTTCTATTCATCTTTATGTGAATATTCATCTATGCTTGTTGTAGATGGAGGTTATATCTCTGCCTTTGATAGTCACAAAAAGACTATTAAATCAAGGTTACATCTCTGTTGTTGCAAAGAGAAACGCAGCAGAGAGCTGGGTCATTAGATATTCTGTTCGCTGTAATGTGTTGAAAAATTGAAATAGGACCCTAACTAGAAGATGATAGATTTGTAGGGGATAGAAGGCATGAAATAAAGGACACGAGCCGGGTAAAATCATACGTTGTTTGAGAAAGTGTTTTTTATTACGTCAACTTACAGATTTGCAGAGTTACCTCCTTTTTTCTAAATGAAAATTAAGATTCAAAAACATAAAGAAACTGTCAAATGCACATGCACATATGATGACATAAATTAATAGATATTCCAACAGTTGTGTTTTTTTTATTTCTGAATTTTTCCATATTAGGGTTATAGAGCCCATCTTTTTATGGTTTTTCAGCATTAGTCTACTAATTTAGAATGTTCCATCATCATTAAATGATTTTGACTTGATTAATGTCAACCTCAAAGGTGTCTTTGTTGGTTTTTTATACTATTTATACAAAAAAGTTATGTTTTCCTAGTATAAAAATCTTTCATTTGTCATTCCAGTGAAAGCTTATTTGCACAGTTCTTTTTATGTGTTTCTTGATGCTGAGCTGGATTAGAGACTTAATGCGTAACACTTTGTATTTTGATTTCTAGAGTATGTGATGCAAGAAGTTACTAAAGCTGGTTTTGTTGAACCGACTCCTATCCAATCACAAGGATGGCCCATGGCACTAAAAGGTCGAGACCTCATTGGAATTGCAGAAACAGGATCAGGAAAGACACTTGCATATTTGTTGCCTGCAATTGTTCATGTAAATGCTCAACCTTTTCTAGGTATGCATTCTAGGCATCACATCCTTCAGGAAATAAAAATTTGAAAATTTTTTCATATGATTGAAAGCAAAGTTTCCCTATATAATAGTCTGTGTTCGTCTGTATGCAGCCCCTGGAGATGGACCTATTGTTTTAGTCCTGGCACCAACACGTGAGCTTGCCGTCCAAATACAACAAGAAGCTACAAAGTTTGGAGCTTCATCTAAATTAAAGAATACTTGTATTTATGGTGGTGTCCCAAAAGGTCCACAAGTTCGTGATTTGCAGAAAGGTAATTGATGCAACCCATCAATTCAAACCATTAGATAATGATGATGGCCAGTAATAGAGGAAGCTTCATAACCACCAATGGAGTGAGAATGGGTAGGGAAGCAATGGAAATCAATAGGAAGGAAGAGGAAGAAGAAGGAGCAGGAGGATGGAGGGGATGTCTTTACTATGATGAAAACCAACGAACTGCTCAACCTTTCCTGTGGTTGAGCCTTTAATTCATTAATTCTAGAGATTACAAAAATACTCCTCATACATAAGAATAGGAAAAACACAGCAAAAAATACAACAAAAAAAACAAAAAACCCAGCAACTATTCTACACTAAGTGTACAACTCTCCAATGACTTCAAAACAGATTTCACAAATCAAAAGTGAATAGAAACAGTTACAACTCTACACCGTGGCCTTCCTGAAACGCAAATTATAGTTATGCATATTAGAAGAGGAAGAGATAGAACCGTCATTATGAGGTTGTGCTGCGTCAGTAATAAAGTACTCTCTTAAAGTCTTATACAATGTCTAAAATCCATGTGATTACAAATAGTAATATTTTGACTTCTGGATGCCTTGCCCGATGCCTGTCCTCCTCTATCATGAGCTTGGGGAGTTGCTTCTACAATCTGATCTGGGATTAAAATTTTTAAATTTGGTACGGCTGACATGTTTTTTGTTTCTTCATCAGGTGTTGAAATTGTGATTGCGACGCCCGGCAGACTGATTGACATGTTAGAATCACATCATACAAACTTGAGAAGAGTGACATACCTTGTTCTTGATGAGGCAGATAGAATGTTAGATATGGGATTTGAACCTCAGATTCGTAAAATTGTTTCTCAGGTACTTTTTTCAGTTATTCATTCATAATTACACTTGTTCTTTTGGTAAGATATTGATGATCTTAGTATTCATTGTATGAATATGGTTCCATCTTCTCTACTGTTGAGTCGGTCAGTTGAAACCGATACGGCAGAAGTAAAGGATTCTAAAACATCTGTTTGCTTGTCTTTGTTCCATAACTTTTGGCTTAAGGAATAGATGTAACTGTCTTGTTGTATTCCTCATGCCTTTGACAAGTTTTCTTTTCACTTGCCATCCTTGTCACTGCGATAGAAATGATTTCTACTTGGGCTTGTGGTTTCGTCTACAATGTTAATTGCTTGAGATGAGATTTTACAAATTAATGTGCACACCTTTTAGGTGATTAACTGGGCTGGGGTATCTGAGTTTAATTGTGAAATTTTCAACAATTGGGAAATAACTGGTAGTTTTAGTATTAGACATTTTCTTAATATTTTTCCACCGGCCGTCATGAATGGTTTTCAAAAGAAACTATGATATTGATTTCACTTTTTGTTAGATGTGCTCTGTGATTTTTGGCATAAACCTAAAGTCACTCTTTTGGCTAAATTTATTTAGTAAAATGCCCCTTCTTTGTTTTATGGCTCTCCCAACATTTGATCTTTGAAATGTTTTGTGATCATTCTCAACTATGTTAATGATGACATGCTTACTTCACATATTTGAGTTTTAGAATGCATTGGTTTGTTTTTATTCTATTTTTATCTGTTTTCTGTGTATAGATTCGTCCAGATCGTCAAACTTTATACTGGAGTGCTACTTGGCCTAAAGAGGTTGAACAGCTTGCACGACAATTCCTTCATAATCCATACAAGGTTAGCACGATTGAAACTTTTAAACTCTATATTATGCTCAATTACTTAATGGCATTCTAACCACTTATCGTTTCTCAGGTAACTATTGGTTCTCCTGATTTGAAAGCAAACCATTCAATTCGCCAGATTGTAGACATTGTCACAGAGAACCAGAAGTACAACAAGTAAAATCAGAACATCTTGTCCTACATTTTTTTATCATCTTTATCAATCTTATTGTATGAGATAATATCTCTTAATCCATTGTCAGACTAGTGAAGCTTCTGGAGGATATAATGGATGGTAGTCGGATCCTTATTTTCATGGATACAAAGAAAGGATGTGATCAAGTAACAAGGCAGCTTCGCATGGATGGCTGGCCTGCTCTTTCAATACATGGAGATAAAAGTCAAGCCGAAAGGGACTGGGTCCTCTCAGAATTTAAATTAGGGAAGAGCCCGATTATGACTGCAACTGATGTTGCTGCTCGTGGATTAGGTTTGTCACTGTGATTGAGATGGTCTATGTTTCTTGTTGACCATAAATTGTAGAGAAAAGATGCCATGATATTGGCCTTCATGTGGCAGATGTGAAAGATGTGAAATATGTAATCAACTATGATTTTCCCGGATCCCTAGAGGACTATGTTCACCGCATTGGTCGAACGGGCCGGGCTGGAGCGAAGGGGACCGCATATACATTTTTCACAGCATCCAATGGACGATTTGCAAAAGAGCTTATCAAGATTCTTGAAGAAGCTGGCCAAAGTGTGAGTTCTGAACTGGCTGTAATGGGACGCGGAGCTCCTTCTGCATCTGCTGGTTGGTTATGCTTTTATTCATGTCAAAAATTTGTTGAATCTTTTGAGATCAGCAAAATAATCTTTTGAAACATTAAATGCGCCATCTTGCTAAAATGTGGGTTTAACAAGTCTATTTATATATGCTTAGGTTCTGGTGGTTTTCGTGATCGAGGAAGAGGATTTGGTGGTGGTCGCTCTTGGAGCTAGTGGTAAGTTACACCTTCTCATTGCATATTTACCGGCATGAGGGCTATGAATGATTTGTTATAGGGGGAAACTTGTTTATGCTTCTTGGAATGTGAAAGCTGTTGGGTGAACAGAGGAGGAAAGCAGCATGTGCAGATTGATTTTTAAACTCTGTTAGCTCTAGTGCAGGCTTTTGAACGCGGTAAAGCCTGTTTGTATCACAGCCACAACTGAACAGTGGTAGTTAGAGAGTTAAACAGGCTAAATATTAATCGCATAATTTGCTGAAGATAAATTTGGCATAAATTACAAACACCAGGATTTTTCAATTTCTGGCCTCGTTTTCTTTTGACCTTTCATATACCTGCTATTATTTTTTCATCTTCTAGACGCAACTGAAACATACTTCAACTAATTGATTTAGATTATACATTGTTTGTAATTATTCCGGTGTCTTGGTGGATTGCAGTGCAAAGGAGTGAAATTTTAAGATAGTCTTTCCATATAAAGGGTACTGGATGGGTTTCCCCTTATAACAAACCAATGTATTGGGTATTATTGGTATGCACAAAACAAACATATGCTTCCATTTCGTTCTTGAATGCCGCTCTTTTGTCTGCTCATTTAGAGACAGCCATGTGTGTAACACAGATGCTCAAATATGACCCACTGTTACACATGAATCGGCCCATTCCGAATGGAATCGGCCAATTTGATTTGGATCGGCAGTGTGCTGATCCGATTTTGGAGCTGAATTGGTTGGCCCCAAATTGGCCGATTTATCCCGATTTTGACGGAGTTAATTCCGATTCGGAATTAGGGTATATCGGGAAAAATCGGTTTTTGGATAAATTATTAAAATACCTTAGGTATGATATTTATTAAATTATTTAAGCATGGGTAAAATTGGAATTTTAATTTATAAAAACCTAACATTAACCCGCTGAGCGTTCGCCTCTATTGTCGCCTCTGCGCGTTCGCCTTCCGCCGCCGCGTTTTTGCCCTCCGCTGTGCGTCCCGACTCCAGCTTCAACTCTGACCCCCTCGCAACGTCGCCATTGACGTGTGGCTGAACCGATTCAGCCCTGTGAACGTGAGAGCGCTGTTGCACGAATCGCCGTCGCCGCATTTTCGCCTTCCGTCGTGTGTCTCCGACTTCTGGCTTTAACTCAAAACGGGCTGTCGACCTCGCAACGTCGCCGCCGATGTGTGGTCAGACCGATTCGGCTGCCGCGCCTCCGACGTGTGGCCGGACCGATCGGCTGCCATGCTTACGACGTGTGGCCGAACCGATTCGGTCGCCGCGCCTCTGACGTGGTCACCCGACAGCACAGTGGCCGCGAGACTCGCCGTCGACCGGGCCTTCGACTTCAGCTCCGACCGCTTCGTGTAAAGTTGGATTTTTTTTAAAATTAAATCTGTAAATTATTGGCTATGCTTCACAAATATTTTGGCTGCGCTTTACAAAGTTGGAACGAATTCACCTCCGCTCCGAAGATGGGTCTTATAAGTTTGTACAAAGAATTAGGCTACGATACATACTATGTTTTTAATGGTTTGTTATTTTTTATTTATTATTAATTTTATTGTTTCATCAATAAAAAATCATTTCATAATTAATTCAAAAATAATTTAAGACTTGAAAAATAACGACAGGTGAAAAGTATATCATTGTGCCTTGTGGTGAAAATGCATGGTAATAATTGTTTTGATAAGTGTATATTAAAAATAAATTGAAGTTTAAGAAACAAAAATTATGCATAGTTGATGTGTTTGAGCTAGATGACATTCAGTTCGGCTTCGAACCAACCAACCCAAATTAACTGAATTTTAGTCGGTAGCCAAATTTCGTAACCAAAACTGTACCAAATCACAAAATCATTTCATAATTTATAAAGTATTTAAATAATTTAATTATAATTTTTTCATCATTTCAGCTAACATAACCCTTTAACAAGTAATTTTAAATGTATGTATCATATTAAATAAATAAAATTTAATCATATAAATATTATAACTTCATGATAATCAATATAAAATAAAAATTTTGGAATATTTTTTTAAAAATTCTGTTAATTCAATTATTTTGACTAATTCAGTTCAGTTCCAAACCGATATATATATATATATATATATATATATATATATATATGAGAGAGAGAGAGAGAGAGAGAGAGAGAGAGAGAGAGAGAGTAAAAAAGACAAAACTTCTATTACAGTTCAAGATCTTAAGTATGAAATAAAAGAATTAACAAATGAAATTAGTCAATTAAGAAAACGAATAAAAATATTAAAATTAATTAACAAACATGATAAATCTTCTGATGCCGAAGAAGTAGAAAATTTAAAAGTTTTTGAAGATTCAAAATTTTGTATAGGAGAATCTTCTCAAGAAAAAACTTATTTAAATATAATTGAGCAAACAATCCAAAGAAGATATATGTTAAAAGTAAAATTAATATTAGGTAAAAAGTTTACATTGGAAACATTAGCTCTCGTATATACTGGTGCAGATAGAAATATAATTATAGAAGGATTAGGTATTACATCTTTTTTCTCTAGTTTCTTTTCTTTAAAAGAGCCTAATAATTTTTCCATATACTTTCTTTGTTCTTCTTTATTGGTCATATTATCTATTATGTCTAATAATAATGTTTCCTGAGTAGTAATAACATTAATACTCATGTTATTAAGATTATTACATATTTCAAAAATACTATTACATTCACATTCATCATCAATAGTTTGATTACTAGATTGAGAAATTTCTTCTATTTCTAATGCATCATACTCAGAAGTATCACTATTATATTCATCTATGATATTATACATTTTTGTTTTTTCCTCTTCAGAAATATTTAATTCTTTTATCTTCTTTCTTAATTTGCATTGACTTCTAGTGAATGATATTTTTAATCCATATTTAGAATATATCATTGTTTTATATTGATGATGTTTTAGTCTATTCGATAATTTAGATCAGCATTTTAAACATTTAAATCAATTTTATAAAATTATTAAATCTCAAGGAATAGTATTATCTAAAAAGAAAATATCTTTGGTTCAAACAAAAATTAGATATTTAGGACATGAAATAGAAAAAGGATTTATAAAACCAATATAAAGAGTACTTAAATTTTCATCTAAGTTTCCTGATGAAATTTTAGAGAAAACTCAATTACAAAGATTTTTAGGTAGATTATATTATGTATCTAATTTCTACCCGGACTTAGCACAAGATTGTAAATTAGAATTTGGATTAATAGTATTCATAGCTTTAAAACAAATCCTATAAATAACACATAAATTCATAGATCCTGGTAACATATCATAACCTTGTATTTGAACCAAAAAAGACTTATTGAATAATTCGGGTAACAATTGAAATATACTGGGCCATTTCCTAGGGTAGATTCTTTAATACCTAATAGTGAATTGCTAAACTTATTATGCCTTTATCTCGTAAACATAATAATAAAGAAGCATTTAATCCATCCCTCATTAATGGTTTTATTGCTACTTGTATTAAACCTAGATGTATATATTTATACTCTGTTCTTAATTCATCTAGTAATTTGGATTTTAATAAGGTAATAGTTTCTGTCATATTTTCAACATTAATACTTTGTTCAAAAGTTTTTATTATATATGACTATTTAAATTCTACTATACCTTTATTATATACAGAACGGGGATGAACTTTAGGAAGAATCCATTTATTTAACTTCTGTTCGATGTTCTTATAAATTATCTGTTCTGAATTTCTAGAATCAGACAAAGCTTTGGGTTTTTTAACTATACTGGATAAAAAAGCCATAAGAAGATCAAGAAGTAATCCAATAGGAATTTCCTAGGTGAAGCCAATCCAAATTGCCTAAACGCCTTCCTCGGCTAACAAGGACTTACCAGGACTTGGGCACCGTCACCTATTAGACTAGTCTCAATACACTTATTGGCTCTGATACCAATCTAGTCGCGCAACTTTCAAGTTTTGCCCAATTTTTAAAATCTTCAAACAGATTCGTGTCAAGACTGCTTCAAACAGATTCGTGTCAAGACTGTAGCTTTGCAAATAGAATATAAATAGATCTTCTACAAGTTTAGGTATCACAAATATATATATGTAACTTTATATGTTTGAGAAATATGTATATCTCCACTGAGAATTAATAACACAAATATGTTTGAATAAACCAAACAAAAATTAAGAATCCAATTATTATTTCACACTGCAGACGTATAAGTACAGAAGCAGAGAAAGAAATACTTATAGACAAACTTTACACACCACACACTTCACTCATAACTTCACACTTCAAACTTACACACGTCACACCTCACACTTCACACTTAGAGAAACAAACAAACTTCACACTCCACTTCCAAAAGTCAAATCCCAAACAACACCTTTGCAGACTTCGTTCCTCTTCCCGAGATCCCCTCCATTGAATGCTTCAGGCTCCTTTTATAAGTGCAGAGAACTAAACGGGTATCCGGTCCTTGAAACTTTTTGAGATTCCATCTTATCTATATGAAGATAAGATTACAAACATCAGGACCCACATGGAATCTTTACTTTGGTTGGGACTCACCATCATCTTTAAAAATATTCTTAAGTAAACTAAGCCTTTCTTTTCAGGAGGAAATATCTTCAAATGGTAAAAATTCTACCTGTGTGGTAGAATTAACAAAAAGTGCAGTATTACTGGGAGACATATATAGGGATGAAGAATTATTCATTTCAGGACAGTTCCTAGCACTATGTCCTTGTTCTCCATAACATAAATAGGTCATCAAGAGTTAACTAGGAGTAATAGAATAATAGTCAGAAATGTGACCAAACTGTCCATATATTGAGCAATGAAAGTCCAATGTAGTTAACTCTGGCTGGCCAAATCCATCAAGAAGTTCTTTGGATACTGTTGGGGATTCAGGTATCTCTACTTTAGGGGTACTGGGAAACAGAAGATTTCTACCTGAATAAAAATCTATAGTATAGGCCAATCTTATAGCTTCGCCTTCAGGAATCAAGGGATTTTTACTTTTTACTTGTAAATATTGAAAATAAACGTTAGTAGGCAGTGTTGGTGGAGTCACTGCAGAGGATGTTTCTGGAAGCACTGGAGTAGATGAACACCGAGGAGAATGAGGGACAGTTTCAGGGGTTTTTGCTTTAGACGCAATAGACACAGATTCACTTAGAATAGCCTTTCCTTTGTTTAGACTTTTGACAGGAAGCTCGTACATAGAAACATTTGAATTGAACCTATCCCACCATCTAGTATAAATTTTTCGAGCTAGACTGGATGCATGACTGCCATAAATTTTATCAAACTTAAAACAAATACTCCATGAAGCTATCCAAGGAATACGATAGTAAATGAGAAAATGAGTAAAAACATCTCCAACTATTGGATCTATTCATTCTTGAAATAAATGAAACTGACTAAGAATATGACGGGGTAAGAAGTCAAATCCAGGACCAAATCTATAAAACCATTTCATAAACCAGGAGGGTAGTACTGAAAGTTTAGGTAAATCCATTTTAATAAACCAAAAGTGTTGACTTACTTTACTTTCGTACAATAGAACTTTCTCAAACGACTCAATATAATCCCAATAATTATATTCCTTTGGGATTGAAAATGGTCCATTGTATGAGAGGGTTTTCAGATTATTGGGGTTACCAAAGTCTAACATAGTCATTACATTTTTAAATAATATTTTACTGAATAGAACAGAACTCTCATGCTGATCATATAACATGATTTGCTGAGACACGAGGCCACCTTTGAAAGTATGCGTAATTTCTGTATAACTGGTTTCAAGTAAAATCTTCTCATAATAAAACCGATTCTTTCTGGATTTAATGGGAAAAGAAGTACTATATGGTAACAGTTGTTGGGCCAGGATATTAGGATATGCAGATTGCAACTCTTCGGCATATATTCAAGATAGCAAATATGTAAAGGTAGATCCTTTGGTAAATAAGGACTCAAATTTCTAGAAGGAGTAGTTTGAATCAAAGGTTCCAAAATATTCTCATTATAAGGACGAGATCCCTGAGGTAAAGGGGAATTTTTGTATTTATAAGTAGGAGAATGAATAAGCTTTTTGTCAGCTATATCTTATACCCCCTGCAAAAATTTATGGGTGAGAAAATCAGGAAGAGAGTTAGTATCACTATGAATGAATTCAATATCAAAATCAAAGATAGCAAGAAGAGCTTGCCACCGGGCAAATAGGATCACTATCTTCAACTTGCACAAAAAATAGAAATTTTAGGAGCAACCAAAGTAGATCAAAATATAGGACAAACTATAGAAGATGCTATTATAACATTGGTATTAACAATATTATAAAACTTTGTTGGAGATCCTAATATTATAAAGGAAAGAACTCAAGGATTATTAATGAGTTTAAAATGTCCAACCCTTACTCATTATAGATGGTATCATTATACATTTTTAACTTTACTATTTCAAAGAGATGATTCTAGTTCCGATTTATGGAAAGAAAGATATCTTGCTGGATTACCTCCTTTATTTGCCGATAGAATTAAAGAAAGGCTTAGGAGTCAATATCATGGTGTTATTCCTCATAATTTATTTACTTTTGATTTAAGCTTATGTAATGATTTAAAATTAAAAAATCAACTTAAAAAATAAAGGTTAGTGGGGAAAAAGGAATTGGGAGAATTTTGTAAGCAATATGGTACCCAATTACCTTCTATACTACCTCCAAAACCAAGTATACAAAAGAAATCTTTTATAAAAAGAAAATTAAGAAGAAATAAACTTATGAAAGAAGAAATTAAAAAGAATAAACCCAAAATTAAGAAAAATAATTTAAAATCTGGAAAGATGAAATCAGTAGTCTGTTGGGATTGTGGACAACCGAGACATACTAGAAGTCAATGTCAATTAAGAAAGAAAATAAAAGAATTAAATATTTCTGAAGAGGAAAAAACAGAAATATATAATATCATAGATGAATATAATAATGATACTTCTGAGTATGATGCATTAGAAATAGAAGAAACTTCTCAATTTAGTAATCAAACTACTGATGATGAATGTGAATGTAATAGTATTTTTGAAATATGTAATAATCTTAATAACATGAGTATTAATGTTATTACTGCTCATGAAACATTATTATTAGACATAATAGATAATATGACTGATAAAGAAGAACAAAGAAAGTATACGGAAAAATTATTAGGCTCTTTTAAAGAGAAGAAACTAGAGAAAAAAGATGTAATACTTAATCCTCCTTATAGTATGACTGAAGTATTTGATAGAGCAAAGAAAGACAAAACTTCTATTACAGTTCAAGATCTTAAGTATGAAATAAAAGAATTAAAAAATGAAATTAGTCAATTAAGAAAACGAATAAAAATATTAGAATTAATTAACGAACATGATAAATCTTCTAATTCCGAAGAAGTAGAAAATTTAAAAGTTTTTGAAGATTCAGAATTTTGTATAGGAGAATCTTCTCAAGAAAAAACTTATTTAAATACAATTGAGCAAACAATCCAAAGAAGATATATGTTAAAATAAAATCAATATTAGATAAAAAAGTTTATATTGGAAATATTAGCTCTCGTAAATACCGGTGCAGATAGGAATATAATTAAAGAAGGATTAATTCCTACTACATTTTTTAAGAAAACAACTCAAAAATTATCTACGGCTAATGATCAAAGATTAAAAATTAATTATAAATTACCTCATGCAACTGTTTGTATAGGTAATACTTGTATCTATTTAACATTTATATTAGTTAAAGATGCTGGTATTGAAATTATATTAGGAAACCCCTTTACTTCTATAATAGAACCATTCAGAGTAGATCAAGATGAGATTCATACTAGTTTTAAAGGGAAAAAATCACTTTTAAATTAGAGTTTCCAGCCCATAAAACTTTATTTGACAATATAAATGACAAGATACAAAATAAAGTTGAACATATGAAATATTTAAAAGATGAAGTCAATAGTTTGGTTCTAGAAAAAAGACTTGAAGACCCAAATATTGTAACTAAAATTAAGAAATTTAAAGAACTACGGGAACAAGATGAATTTAAAAATAAATGTATAAATATATACCTAATAAAAAAAATGCTCAAAAAATTTATGTTAGACAAACATAAAAAATTTAGAGAATGGTATTTTCAAAATCATACTCAGTCATAGTTAAATAATAATAAACAAGAATATTATCAATATTTAACTAATATTAGAAAAAAATTCCCTTCGTTGATTGGTATACACGGGTTAAGGCTAAAGTAAATGTGAATTGGGATACTACAGATAGAAAGGTCATCAATAATAAACATCCTCTAGTAGGCAATATTAAATATGGTTTAATTGAGGCTAATAATTGATAAAAAAATATAATGCAGATATATCTGTTATTATTAAACAAAATAATTATACAAATTTATATTTACAAACCTTAGCAACACAATTAGCTTAGATAGAAGACAAATGTTGTGTTAAAGATAAAAGGAAAGAAAAATAATAGATTCTCCAATAACTCCTACTTTAATTAAACCCTCCAATCACCACAAAACCTGTTATATATATATATATATATATATATATATATATATATATATATCGGTTTGTTTACAGCCGTATCAAAAAAATTGCTAATTTGGGTTTGGTTTGATTTATAGCGGACCTATAATTCCTCCACCCCTCAATCACACCCCAATACACACTCAAGCAGAATTCTACCTGATTGCATATCCTCTGCCATCACACAAAATGGCCAGACTTAATAAAGGAAGACCCTTTTCAGTGCAAGAATACCAATTTACACATATTGATTTATTTATTTTATTTTTGAATAAAAAAAGCTTGTCTTCTTGAATTTTCTTGTTACTAATATAAAATTTTTCTCACTTCTCATTATATATGCTCAATGCAGTAGTTTCCTAACTCATGGGCTGCTTGTAAAAAACCAAAAAAACAAAAACAAAAAACAGAAAGACAAATAAACAAGCACTCTAGGTTTTTTCTGGAATGCAATCAAATAAGGGCGAATTTTATTAATATTTTTAAGTTTACATTCTTGCTGTCCCCCTAAGCAATACAAGATTAACCTACTATTTCAAAAGCTTGAACAAACTAAGAAACAACATCTTGATAATTGCTTAGCTACCGTCGGAAAGCAGTTTTGAGAACTAGATTCGGACAAACGGTCGGAGTGCAATGCATTTTAAGCTCATTACACTATTCAGTCTGACGAAGAGGCAAACACCCAAAAACCTCATGGTTAACCAATGTGTTTTTAGTGATATAATTGATAGTCTTTAGAAGCTTAATAATCGTTGCACAAATCAAAAAATTACTCTCATTGTATTTTTTTTCACGAAAATAACAAACTCAAAAAATTTTACGATTATCTACACATCAATGATCCAACAGAACAGACTACAGGCCCAAGAGGAGCCATCAATGGGGTACCCCGCTATTGTTTTGTTTTCCACCTTTTTAACTTTTTGCGCAATTGACATTCCAGACATCTTCGATTTCCGTCCATAAAGATGCATATGAAAAGAGTACGCACCTTTGAAGGCAGGAAGTAGCATGCACATGGCAGTGACGACGAGCAAAAAGTATGGAACTTGTAGGGATCTTGATAGCTCGATAGCTCCTTGTTACCTACTGCTCAAAGCTGTGTCAAAGTGATTCTTTGAATGTGTGGTTCTGGATACAAATCAATAAAAAGCAACCAAATGCCAATAATAGATGCAACACATTTCAAGTTAGAACAGGGACACTAAATCCACTATATAGCCAATGTCACTCACTAATTTACAGATAATGTAGAGCATCTTCATTAGTGTACTTCTACGCTTGACATAACAGCTCTAATTTGTAGAAATCAGTGTTTAGCCTAAATAAGGTAGACTTGTCCTTGAATAGTTTGAATCTTAAAGAGATTCGTACAGCTTGCTCACAGAGTAATTTCATTTCTAAAATGTAAATATAATAGGAAAAACGTGAGGAATGGCTCTTGCATATAATGCCTTCAGCTCACAGATTGCAAACTTTCCATGTTTGTGAAGGATTTCCCTGAGAGATTTGTTATTGAATCAGCTATAACTCGTGCACTTGACTTCATGTAACCACCTAATCAAATGTAAGGATTATTGAAAATACCAGAGTAGTAGTATGGAACAATAAGCAATATACCATTGTTATCTAATTGTCCTATGAAAAAAATAGCAATATTTTCGCACACCTGATGTGACCATTACTATGGGTATTTGTTTCGTCTTTGCAAACTGAAACACCATTTCATCTCTGCTGATTACTCCCTCAGGGCTTATCTGCAAAGACACATGCATGCAGCCAATGGCTCAAGAGATATTTATGAACTCCATTTTTTGCACTAGTCTTTAAAAGAATGAAAACCACAAAAAAGTGATCCGAAAAATGAATGACTACACAAGTCAGAATTTCCCAATTCAACCAAAAAGTGTCAAAAGCGTAAGTACGAGTCTTCTTTGCAGGGGAAATATGTACCTTCAAATTGCCCAAGGGATCTCCATCTAATATATCAGTACCAGAATTGTATATTATCATCTCTGGTTCAAACATTTTATCAGCAACCTGAATTTCGAAGTAGTAGGCATTAAGCGAGATATTTAGAAGTAATCCACAATATTGCTCAATCAAATATCAAAAAGACATACCTTAAGTGCACCTTCTAATCTTTCCAAATGTCCCTGTTCCACTCTGTAAGTTAATCGAAACTTAAAAGATAATTGAAATAATATTATCAGATCAGACATGTCACAAAAATTTGTGAGTACAATCCTGCCTCACCCTTACCTCAACCTTCTGATCAATGTATTGACGTGCTTCTATGTCTTGACATTGGAGATACAAAACTATTCAAAATCGTAACACTATAAGGAAATGTGATAAGCAGTGTATTTCTATCACAATAAGAAAAATGATCTCTTACATAAGGATATATTCCAGAATTGTGCATATCTAATATGCAAACTCTTCCTGTGGGCAGAGACTATGTTAGAGAAATATACATGGGTCCCTATATTGTAATTGTAAATTGACAGATGAGAACTCTCACTATCATCAGAAAAATCCCTTTCATGTCCATTGCCCTGATGTGCATCAAGGTCTATAATCATCACCCTGCTCAGCATTTCACACACACACAGATACAAGATAAAGTTTATGGAAATGCTAAATTATGCTTTAAGTATGGATGATACTGCAATAGAGCAATTCCAATACCTTGAGATATTCAGTTGTACAAATGCATAATGAATAGAGAGGGTTATGTCTGCATAAATACAGAATCCACCTCCACTATCTGCTGAACAGTGATGAAAACCACCGCCAACATTAATTGCCCAGCCACGTTCATTTGCAATTTTTGCAGCCAAAATTGTTCCACCCACCTGCAGTCACTCAGCACTTACCACTTACCTTTAAAAAAACCTTACCACTTAGATTGTCCAAAATCAAATGCCTTCAATTCAATCATAAATACTAAAAACTTCTACTTCTCTTCCTGTTTACCATACCTCTTTACGGAAAGGGTATAGCACTTTCTCTTTTGGACCAAACAATTTGGAATGACAGCCACTAGATGAATCTATAAAATATAATAATCAAATCACTTGTTTGGATCATGTATAACAGACGAGATTATAAGGTACAACAGTGAAACATTATTATATATAGTAAGTACAACAGTTTTTGCAAAATTCAAGCACCGACTTTATAGATATCTAGGAATTTGAAATACAGTTGGATTTGAAATCTTAATAACCATATTAATAAGGAAGACACTAAGCTTTCATTTCAAAATCAGCAGAAATCACCTCAATTATCATTGAAATATTCAAGCTGCTTTTCAGACTGTCCAAGTATTTCTTTGGGTGGACCTGCAGTTGGAAGAGACAAAAATGTTTTCAACATAGAAAGCATAAAAATCTCATTTAGAAAATATCTGAGAAAAAAGAATACTAACATCAAATGCAAACCAGAAGAACTGTAATCAATATTCCATCCTAGTGGATTTGTTATCTAGCATAGATCAATCCATCTTTAGTTTTCAACTTCCCATGTTTTGCTTTTTTCTGCTAAATCTTCACTTCCAATGTGTACACGGCATGAAAATGATAATGGAAGAAACCAAAATAATCAACTATTGAGTTTAAGATGAGATGCAAGAATAGTTTTTACCACCAAAAGATCGTCCTCGGAAGCTGTGACCGGGTAAATTGACCATCCATTATAAGGAATTGGCAAATATGAGCCCATTTTGAAGAATAAAATTGGTGGCTGTAAGAATTTGGTTGAAGAAATGAAACAAAAGCTGCCTTCAAGCTTCCAGATGAAGGAAGAGAAAAACATAATACATTTACAAATATGTAGAAGACAGCTACTGTCATGAATCTTTAGGTTTCCAGGCTTAACTTAATGACATGAATCATTTAAGGTTTTAGATTAGTTTACAACAAGTAGGTCATGAGACACGAATCCATAACTAGATTATAAACCATGACACACAAGATAAAGAAGTAAGAACATAAGAAAACAGCACTACTTTCACTAGATAATAATTGTTGTAAAGCAACTTCCCGCCTTTCATTCTCTTTCTATTAGTCACTAAACAGCAGCCGGGTACACAGGCTTCAGCCTGCGCAGGGTCAGACCACAAAGGTCAACGTGTCCGTGGTAGCAGCCTTATCTTACATTTTACAAGAGGCTAGTTCAACCATTCGAACCCCATAATCACTAGGTCACACAGTGGCAACTCTTAGAAATTGCAGCAAGGCTCCTCTTTTTTCATTTTATTTTTATTTTATCACCTTTGAGAAAAAAACCCAGAGTTCATTGCTTAGCCGCATAATTTGATTCATCTGTTTTAATCACTTTATATTATAGGTAAGAATATGGCGTTCTCTACCTACACGATTCAGAGACGAAATAGTCAAATCCACTCTTTAATCACTATCACAGATATTCTCTATTCAGTATTCACGCAACTGACGACCTAATCTAGCTCCATATATAAAGTCATGAAGCAGCAAAAATCAAATATATTAATAGGAAAACAAAAAAATATAATCCAAAGAGAGACAATCAATCGGGTAAAAGGTGAGCTTACAGTTTTTCGATTCCGAGAAAAGCAATATCATAGGAGGGCGAATAAATCAAAGGCGACCGCCACAACTCCAATTCACAATTTTTCAGATGGAAATCAGCACAACCGATTTTGGTCATGGGCACGTCGAAGTAAGAAAAGAAAAGAAAAATCAAAGCTTGCCTTGGTCATGGGCACGTCCAAGCAAAGCTTGGTGGAGAGAATCCGAGTCCTTCGTCGAGCCTCATAGGTGCTGGTCTCCGACGAGGACGAAGATGGAGGAGCGGCGGAGAGGTTGGAGGTGGAAGCCATGGTTATATTCCGGCGGGAAGGAAGGGGAGAAGAATATAGCAGAAGGTGGCTGGCCACAAATCTTTTTATTTATTTTGTTTGGGGTTTAAAAGAATTCATTTTTTTTAAAAAAAAGTAATTAAGTTTACCTCCGCTTATAATGATCGCTTTAGTACAATTTTTCTTTTTCCTTTTTTCTGTCCATGGGCGGCCTACTAATCGAATCCGATGAGGTCATAAGTGGGGTTTGATTATTATTTATAATATTTGGTCTAATTACTATTTAGATTCGGTTATATTTACTTTAGGTGTATTTTTTAAGCGTGGAAAATTTCGATTCAGAACAGAAATGAAACGACAAAAAGCCAATTTTTTAAAAAATAAATCTTAATTTTTATGTTGTAGATAGGTCATCATTGATTTTTTCCTATATATTTTTAATTTATTTGAGAGTTTAATATAATATTTATATATAGAATACTTTTGGATGTAATTATAATGGTTGAATTATGCTATAACTTTGTTTATTATAAACATAATAATTAATTGGTCAAGGGCCGTGGATGCATGGGCACTGCTTGTATTATATAAAAAAATTTTATATTTTATAAATAAAATTAAACTACTCTAAATTTGTTAAAATTGTAAAAATACATATAAAATAAACTTGAATATTATCTAAAGAGTACGCATAATTTTATTAAATAAACTATATAATATATTTTACTTAATTGAAAATTTTTAAAATAATGATTCAAAAAATATATAATATCAGCTGCTAGATTTAATTTATAATAGAAAACATTACAAAATAAGTATATTGTCTAATTAATAGATGCAAAACATAATTTATAGATTAAATGAAACTGGCAATAATTATATTATTAAATTAAGCATTTTCATTAAATGATATAAACAATTTAATATGTATTTAATTATAGTCAATTTATTTCAATTTATCGTTCTTTTATTTTTCCAATTCAATTTTAAATAAATCAAATATTAAAATCAAATTTTGTTTTTTATTTGATTTTTATAACATTTAAAGAGCCATAATTTTTTTTTCAGTCTTAGCTAATTCATAATCAATACACACAAATTTTTTAAATCTATAATTATTAAATTACAGTAAACACATAATAAATGCAATAAACTATATTTCTTACCAAGATTAAATATGTCTTTTCCTTGTCTATATTTAAACAATCACCTAACCAAAACCTAAAGACCATAACCTGTTAACTTTCCCCCCACCCCCACTTCACCCTTTCTAATAAGCTATTTTGTGCTTGTACAACGAGATTCCAGTGAAAGAAATAACAGAGCTACCCATCTTCTGGCCTCTCTAATATGGATAATTTCTAACATTTTGCCTTTATTAGTTATTGATGCTGCAAGAAATTATGATTTTGTTATGAGCTCTAATAAACTAGTGTGGCTGTTTATGAAATCATTTGTAGGGTCTCACTCTGCACACAAGGAAATAGAACATCTTTGTGCTGAATTTCCTTCAACTACTAACTGTACTACTTGATCATTTGGCTTTCTGTAAGCCACCTATGTAAATACCATCAATCCTTGACTTGTGGTAGAATCTTACTGGTTCCAAGCACTGGGGAAGCATAAATATTTTGTGGTGTTGCTGCAGAAATGATGAGGAAAATCTATCGTTTTCAGCACTGTTAAAACTTTCTAGATTTCCAAGCTATGCTACCGAGGGTGCAGTGACTTCCCTTATTTAGTTCAAGAATGTGGCTACAAAGGCGCTAAGGAGGCAGTTATGCATACAGCCAATTTGGCTGAGTGTCGTCTTCAGATATGGAGTAGATATTGTGGAAAACAGCGATTCAACTCTTCCCCAATTCTTGGATTTGTATGATTTTTCTCCCTAAGTTTCTCCAAGCTATGCTACCGAGTAAGTGTTGTTATGATTTGTTACTGTACGTTGTGAGCTTCTCTATCCGTTAAACTACTACCCTTTCTTTGGTCCAATACAGAATTAATGAATATGATCGACGAGTTTGAAGCTTCTTCAAGAAAAAAAACTTGTGAATGGATTCAAAGTGGGCACTTGACTCGGAGGAATCTAAACTTTTCTCTTTGCTGCTGTTTGTAACCAAACTCCCATTTCTCAACGTACTAGAATTCTGTTATGGAATGCCAAGGTGGTATGAGGATGATTATACCTTAACTTCATTTGGTAAACATCATCAAACGAAGAACATACACAAGCCAAAAACATGGTAGCAACCATAGCTTCGACTATTTTACAAATCGTGTCTTCGTTTTCCTCCTCTTGGAAACCGCCTTCTCCAGCACCTCCACTCTTTGCGACAAACTGTTCATCATCCTGCTCTGCAACACCTCCCTCGCCCATAGCTTCGATATCACCCTCTGTAGCTTCTTGTTCTCCTCCACCACCTTCTCCATCACCTCCATCTCTTTCCTCAACACACTTGTTCCCTCTTTCTCCCACTTCTCCATTTGCGTTCCCTTCCTCTCTTGCTGCTTCTTGGGTTGCATTTACACGCATTCCTCGTCCCCAGAAGCCAAATTTTCCTCCTCGATAACAAATTCTTTCATTGTCTGATTGGCATCCACATGAACAGCTTGGTCAACTTCCACGGTCGCATCCTCCGAAACTGAATCAGAATTGTGATCAACAAATTCTTTGATTGCCTGATTGGAATCCATGTGAACAGCTTGCACGGTTGCATCCTCCGAAACTGAATCAGAATTGTGATCAACAAGTTCTTTGATTGCTGATTGGAATCCATGTGAACAGCTTGCACGGTTGCATCCTCCGAAACTGAATCAGAATTGTGATCAGGGGCTTCCATTGTTCGATCTGGATCAACCTTTTCTTTCACAACTAAGTCATGATTGCCATCGGAATCGGTCGGACCTGGAGTGGTGCAAGGCTAGTGGCGGCCTGAATTGGCCCAACGCCGTCACTTTTTTAAATATTTGGCCACCGCTACAGCTGGGCTGACGAGGAAGTGGTCGGACTGGACCGCCTCTTGGGCTGGGTAGCTATATCTCGGCCGTCCTCGACTTGGGTAGCCGGATCTAACCGACCTCCGCCAGATGTGCCCATGTCCACTGCTGGGGCCCAAGGCATTGCCTGGCCGCCCCTACATATTTTTTAAAAAAATTTTTATTAAATTTATTTTAAATTTTTAAATGAGAATATTTTTAAAATTTTTTTCCATTTTTTTGATAATTAGTCTTGATTTTCTCACCACCTAATAATATAAATTTTTTTCTCTTTCTTATTTTTATATTATTATAAATTATATATACAAGAAAATATAAAAAATATTAAATGTATAATATCATATTTTTCTGTCCGAAGGCAAACTGAAGTATGATGTTATAACTTAAAAAACTATCTGTTTACTTATTACATACAAATTTTATTTAAATGGATTTCAACCTTCAAGGAGGTTTGAGGCGGACGATCTTTTAAGATATTCATACACAATGTATGTTGATCATACCATTGTAAGAAAGACTTAAAACTTTAAGGGAGTTCTTAGTATAAGCATTTCAAGTTATGAGAAAGGCAACACCTCTAAATAACTAAGAGGGTGACTTTACAAATACATACACCTCCCAACAATTAAGAGAACTGCATAGAAAAGGCGCACTCTTATTGCAAAAAACTTGTTGAGCTTTATGGAATGCATGATCCGGTTCTTAAACTTATATTCCAGTGATTAGATTAGGTAACTTACTTACTTAAGGCTGATGAGCTCGCAATAACATAAATACTAGGTCGTGGTCACCTATTTCACATACCCCACATAATAAATTAAAGACATAGATGCATTATCGAATGATAGGACATCATATCCTAAAATCCGGTCTTCACGTAGGCTCTTCACGTGATATGAACCGTAAGCTCCTCCTACCCACGTTCCTCTTCATGCACACAACTGTAACCAAATAAGTTTAGTGTACTTGATATGCTCTTCGTGTTCTAAGACTTTGAAGCTTATGTACCCTACAGATTGTCATTAGAGTGCCCCAAAGTTAATGCCCTGCACAATAATAAGTAATAAAATAATACTAACACACGAAGCACACAAAACACATCTATACATCATAGCAAGGTTTAGGGGACCAGCCCAAATCACAATACAACACTTAGTCCTATAGTTCCCAATGATACATAAATCTCAATACATAATAAGTTTTCCCCAAAATACATAAGTCAAAAACACTACAATTCCTCTACATGGCACCGTCCCTGCCATGAGCCTATCGATCTGTCATACACCGGCCACTAACATGCATACCCACTTAAATAAATATAGAAAATACCGTCATTAATCAAATAAGTTGATTACCGGCCAGAAAAATAACTACGGATACATCAAACTGGCAGATAACTACTTGAACACCCACGGAATATCATAAAACTTCAAAAAAGCCTCATGAGCCGTAAGTAAGGATAACTTATTTAAAGTGGCCGGCTAGCATACGCAGCAAAATTCATATTTATACAAGAAGTTTACACCCTCACATCCTCCCCCGTCACGGTACTCATGTGGCTCAGAACAGTTAGGTTAGTGCCGTGATTTCTAGAAATGTGCTGCATTCGTAGTACCCTCATACATTGCACTGCTTTAGGGTATAAAAAAGTACTAGTATAATTCATACAACCTGTACCACTAACTCTCTTAATCGTGAAATCTGTAAAACTTCTCATGTATATCATAGGCTGAGAATGGGATTTATATAATAATTTCTAGATCTTTGGTTTGAAAACCAACAAAAGATCTCATCCAAATAGTTTTATTAAGCTGCAAAAAACTTAGCTAAATGCCCCGACATTAGAACGATATGACAAAACGTCGCTGATGCCATCTTACATCTAAAACTCGACACTCATGGAACTAATAAGAAGTAAAGCAAAAGAAAGTCCAACGAACATGGATGACTGAAGTTCTGCATTCTAGATCGACAAACTCACTCTACATAACATAGCACATAGATGGAACCCGAATCAGACTTGGATCACATTGGATAATTTAATGGAGTGTTAGACCTCATTGGGTAATTTAATTAATATTTAGGGTTGCATGTCCACTTAGTTGGAAAAATTCAAACTTAGGGTTTAATCGGATGGACTTAACAGTTTTTTAGACGGGCCAAACGATGTCCAAATAGGCTAAAATTTGGACTAGTGGGCCTTGAAAGTATATGTGTTTGGTGGAAATTTACCAAGTGTTTGCACATGGGCCAACATGGCAAACAAGCTCACTAATGTTGGCTAAGGTGCTGGGAGCAGTGTTTCTGGGTTACACACCAATTTTACTAAGTGTTGTTGATGGGCTTAGAGATTCCAAATGGGTCTGAGTAAGTGGGTATAGTTATCCAACATCATTGGCTTGAATCCTTTCAAATTTCATGTCCAAATTTTAAGTATTTAGGCATGAGTGGACTCAGGAAGGGAAGGTATTGGCCAAATCATTTCTAGAGCTGAGTCGATCTATTAGGCTTGGGAAAGTCCTAACTCAAAATCTACTGAGCCAAAGGCTCCCAAATTTTAATATGGTGTACCTTAGGTGTAGGACACATTTTATGAAATTTCATTACCATTTGACTAGGGTTTCGGATTTTACATCCAAAGTCAGGTAACTAGGGCTCACCCTGCATTCGTGTATTCTTTGATAAACTAATTAAGCAACCACCTAAATGTTTTTTAATTTTTGTCAAAACTTATAAATTTCTAGTAGACAATTAGTGAGTCCAACCATAATTTTTATAAATTTTATTAATTATTTTTAATTATCTCGCTAAGGAGCAATATCTTAGAGCATAGCATAGCACATTGACAACACAACAACCACACCAAATGTTAGGGGTTTTGTTCATGCCCGTTTGGTAAATTTATAGGAGAAAGCCAACATAATGTGATACAAACTTACAATTGACGGACATGAAAATATACTTATATCAGGGTGTAAAAATTGAGGAAAAGGGATGCCAGGTCAAAGTGGCCATGAAATCTGCCACCTTTAGTCATATTTTGCACCCCTAGATGCATATACACATCATAATACACAAATTAATAAGCATAAAACTTGTAGAAAAAACTCTCATGAATATAAAAAGATCTAAATCATGCAAAAAAACAACCTACAACATGAGATATGATTTTTACACTAAAATAGTAAAAACAATGAGCATACAGTAGGTAAAAATGCATAACTATTTTTATATAGCTCCGAATGCGATGAAACCAAGGTTTAAATGCTCTTAAGACAAAGATCTAAAATATCATAAACAAGAACACACATCACATAAGCAAGAAAACAGACACATAATTATTAGATATGAGGTAAAAGGTGGGACCTTTACCTCAGAAGTGGCTAGGAGGAGGTCTCTTGGGGCTTCCTACCCCAAGACCTACGGTCTTGGCTGGCTTGGAAAGGGCCTTGAAAGGCTAGGAGAGGCTGTGGAAGAAGTGGGATGGAGTGGGGAAAGGAGGAAGGTCGGAGCAATGGAGCAAAGTGGCTGAAGTGGGGGTTTTATAGAAATGGGAAAAAACCCAGTGCAAGGGTAGTTTCCAGCACTTTTGCGCTGGCAGCCTACAAGCCTGACCACCGAAAGCCAGAAATCATGGAAACGTGGTCAGGTGTTTGAACCGAACCACACGTGAGCCCATACCTAGGCACAAGGTCGCTTGGCAGAGTGCATTTGCACCAAGAGAAAAGAGAAACAAATTCAAAATTTGGGTGCAAGGGCACTATGTCATTGCCTTTACACCCATACTCGAAACCCTAACCTAATTTGGTTGACCCAAGGGTGCTGGGATGGCGCCCTTGCTCTCCACAAAGGTTGCACTCACTTAGGATTGTCACCCTAATATGACCCGGGCAACCTCAGGAATCATACCACAAGTGACTGAGGGGAAAGGATCGTCCAAAAAGGGTTCAAACACGTAGAAAACATACTAGACTCATGAGGGAGATGAACCTAAACCTAACTAGACTCATGAGGTAGATGATCCTAAACCTAACTAGACTCGATTCAAATAAAAAAAAGAGCCGAGATGGTGTAGTGTCTAGTCGGGCGGCGGCAAGCATTGGGGGAGAATAAGGTTGTGGCTCGTTCATACGCACCATACGTAAGCATATGGCAAAAAGGGCTGGGCATGCAACTCGATCTAGGTCACGACCGAAATAAAACTAAAACCGTCAGACAAAAAGCTCGGGTTTTATAACCTTCTCCACTTACGAAAATTCTGTCCCCGAAATTCACCTAAGGGTTGCGCACACAACAACTACTCTCAAAACATAACATTCACCCAAAAGAAGGGGAGTGCTAGCACCTCATGTTGACGCGCCTCATCCTTGGGCTCCCAAGTAGCCATGTACGAGCATGGTAGCCACCCATGTGCTCGTCAGCTAAAGTCCATGCACATCTTGAGACCTCCATCTTCTTTTCTTACAAGTAGAACTGAGGCATCCTGGGGCGAGTCACTCGGTTGAAGGAATCCCCATTCGCACATCTCTCATAGCTGGCTCTTGAGTTCCTGGAACTCAAATGGCATCATCTAGTGCGACTTCGCAGAAGTCTGTGTGTCACCACTGGGCAGCACCTCGATGTCGATCTTAGTTTGTTTGGTCGTGGGTAACTCCACTGCCTCTGTATCTTGTTGGAACGCCGACTGCAATCTGCACTGACTGCTCTCTGGTGGCCACAATGTGGGCAAGAAAGGCTTCGCATCATCTTGCGATCAACTTCTAGGCTCTTTGAAAGGCAATGAAGTTGCCCCTGCTTCCTCTACCTTTGCCTTGAAACATCATGCTCTCATGGATTGAGAGGCGAATCTACACTTTCTTCTTCTGGTAGTCGATTAGTGCTCTGTGCCTTGTCATCCAGTTCATGCCAAAGATGGTGTCAAACTGTCTCATCGGTAGAACCACGAAGTCCGTTGGCAACATGCGATGCTGAATGACAACATGGATGCCTCTCACACACATGTGAGAGTGGCACCAGCTGGGTTGACACAACTAAATCATGTCCTAGTTCACCTATCGTCAAGCCAATCCTATCTATGAAGGTCCTGGCTAGGAAAGTGTGCGTACTGCCCAAATCAAACAATACTAATGCCAGTATTGAGTGGATAAGAAGTGTACCTGTGATGACGATGACGTTCTGCACTGCCTCGTCAATTGTGGCAGCGTACATCTTGCCATACTCCTCCAGTCTCGCAGTCTGAATGTCATCATCTATCGGATCATTTGTTTGCCAGACATCATCCCTCTTTAGTGGTACCATGTCTACCGTCGCCAAACCAGCTGGTCTTTGATATCCTCCCTGGCCGTGTTGGCCAAATTGTTTGTGTTGTGCCTTCGGTTGCAGGTCATCCGATACTTATTAGAGTAAGATTTAGTGTACTAGTGTGGATAGTATTTATAATCTTCAATTTTGTTAACCACTTTTGAATAAATGACTAGGCTTATCAGTTTGCATTAATTGGGTTGGACTATTACAATTAGGGCTAAATGACTCGATTACTGCTCAATCAATAATATTAACCATAATTATTTACTGTTTTCAATTTTTTTACTATAACCTAACAATTAATCGAAGTCATGTGGTTCTACCATAACTAATTTTAATCATTATACCATCGGCTAAACGATTAAAGTATGGTTAATTTTTTACCATTTTCTATATCCTAAACCAACAATTTTAACAATTAAAAGAAGGGTTAAATTCAATTTTATATTTCGCACAAAAGTTTCAGCAAGTAGACTATGATAAATAAAATTTTCAAAATGTAACATCAAATCCCTGCAAAAGATACTTCTAGCTCCCATCTTACCATCCATCTCCCAATAGCAAAATCTGATCATATAAACAAAAATGATTTTCAATTTTCATCATCTCTATTCAAAAGATCTCAAAAAACTAAAAAATATATATAAATTGAATGATTCAAGAATTTGGCCATTAAAAGCTTCAACTTTTTGCTTCATTCAAAGAACTTTCTCAGCCATACACCACCAACAAATATATACAAACCCTAAAAAGACATTTCCAATGTATAATAAAAAGTTTTGGTGAGCTATATATATCCCATGATTTTTAGTAGGACTTGTTAATTTTCAACAATCACTCTAAGCTTTACATATCTTTTGTGGTGAATGAATGTGGAGTTAAGAGGGGGGACTCCTTTATGTCTATACCAGCTAAGATTCTTGCCCAAATGCACGAGCATTGTATAAGTTGGTTTATTGAAAAAGTATTGAGATAAACTTATTATTAAATACTTATGAAGAAGAATAGAAATAAATATTTACTATATTTTAAAACATTAAATAAATATAAATGGTTACATAAAGGCCTGAATTATTTATCTAGGCTATAACCAATTATATTTTTTCCTTTTTTGTTGTCATTCAACTAATTTTGGGTATCCTGTAACAATATTATAAATGAAACTATTAAAGTGTTATTATGATATTTCATTTTTGTAATTGTAAAAATATTATATATATATATATATATATATATATATATATATATATGCGTTGTAAAATATAACTTATATAAATAGTACTTTGAAAAATACATTTTTAGACTTGTGTTTAAGTGGTACCTGTATTGCTTGTATTATATTTATGGAAATGGTCGAAAAAGAATATTCATTATGAGTTTCTTGTAATTTGATTGGTTGAAAAGATCATATAGATCTTATAAACAAATAGTATTATTTGTTAAAAAATTTGTTGCTGTTGGAATATTTGCTATTATTTTTTGAGATATTTTATTGGTTTAAAAGCTACAATTAAGGTCGAGCTAAAAAACGATCTTAGCTTTCAAAGAGAAGGCAGATATATCCCATGGTTGTCAAGTTGGACATGTTAATGATTCCTAGCGTGGTTGAAAAGTAGCAAGCCATTTGCTTCGAGAATAATTTCTTTTTTTTTATAGAGTTCTTGTATACTTTTGTACTCAAGATCTTGTATTTTTTAGAAGATCTCTAGTTCTTCTAAGTAAGGTAAGTTCATAATTATTTTGTTATGCATGTTTACATTTGCAAGAGTGAACTCGCATTAGATTGGATCATACTTTGTTTAGGTAAACTTCAAAGAACAGTCTAAATTTTATTTCATTCAAACTTGGCTTATTTGATCACTTCGAGTTCAAATCAAACTTGTAACATCCTGATTCGGCCATTCATGAACCAAATCGAAATGATAAACTTTGGGTTACCAATTCGCAATTCATTAAAATCCAAAATTGACTCATTGAGACTTAGAGCACTCAAGTTGTCAAAAGACAGAAACCTGAGGGAATCTAATGCCCAAACAAAACCCAAAATATATGCAAAGTGTAAAACCCCAACTTCAGGTTAGAGTTTTAACCACTTATTGTTTTGCCCGATTTGAACCAGTTTTGAGTTGGTTTGAGCCATGCCAGCTTTCAGACCATAAGTATGGGGCTCAGATGTCCATATGAACATGTTATGAGGGCTAAGTATGCCTAATATATAAATGATAACTTTAGTTATCCTACAACGGAACATTAGTTATAAGTCTATGTGGTTTTTTGCTTGTGTTAGCCCAGTGTTTTAGGGCTAGATCTAGGTTGTTGTTGCATTTAATATCCGTTTGAGTTTTTCAAAATACCCCTTTTACATGCATCTTAGGGATTTTAGATTATTGGATTTCCCTGTGAGCCCAGTTTAATTTGAGTCTTAGTTATTCATTCGATTGAGTTTAGGGTTTCGAGGCCATTTAGATTTCTTGTTTCGAATTCCATCCATAGAGTCTTCGTTAGGCTTCGAGTTAGTTTCAATTTTTGCTCGACCGAGCTTTTTGTCCATATATATTGTCCGGCGTTTATATTGCACCACATGGCAAGATCAGAGTTGTCCACATCAGCCATAGCTTTCTACTAGCTATTTTTCATAGATTTTCCTACATTTTTTGGATTTTTCCACCCTAGTGCCGCCCCCACTTTGGGCCACTATCAGCAAGCCGCTAGCCACCCTCCGACCACCGAACCAACACCACCATGACTGCCTCATGGCCGGCTGTCGACCGAGACCCTCCACCAACTCCGACATTGCCACAGTTGCCGCCAGCGACAACATTTTCTCAAAAGGTTTCCACCGCCACTGCAGCCTTTCAGGCCATTTTCTAGTGCCGGCGATATTCTTCCAACGATGCCGACCACTTCGACAACTTCCCCTTACTGAGATCTTTTATTTGAGATCAGCCCCAACCTCTGCTGTGGCCGTGATCACCGTAGGCGACTCACACTTCCTGGGCAGTGTTTTTGTTACTTCCAACCGTTTTCTAACCAGTCGCAGGTCGAACACTGCCGATCCTTATTGCAGACAGCTTGGCCTCATTGAGGCCGATATTTTGAGACCAGCCCTGCAAACCATCGCCACTGGAATTGTCGCTGGCAACTCCACCTACCCGGTGGCATTTTAGTCTATTTTCAGCTTTTCTAGCCAATTGATGGCTGAGCTCCATTGGCAACCGCCACCTCATCATTCCCCGTCGATCCAGACTGGCTAAGACCACTAGCTCCTCGGCGTTGGAGTTTTTCAGTGTCAGTCATTGTTGGCCCGTTTGGTGACCGTCGTGCTCGTTTTCCTACCACTATGTTCACATGCCTGTGTCATGTTTACCCAACCTGCATTCATGTTTGCCAGCCCATGTTCGTGTCCCGATCAACTACCCGACCCAATTAACCAAGTTTAATTCAACCCAACTCAGCAGCTCTATTCGACTGAGTTGACTCTATCTGACTCGGCTGATTTGGCCCAGTTAACTTGGTAGCCCTATTCAGTCATTTTCAACCCATTTTTTTTATTTTTCAACCGTTTTTTGTAATTGGAGACTCTCCATATTATTTTAGATGTATATTCACATTATTTGCATATTTTGATATTATGAGTGTTTTATTTATTTATTTATTTATTATTTGTTACTTATTCATTTATTATTCGTTATGGATTTATTTCTTGTTATTTATGTATTTGTTGTGTATGATGCATGAATATATGATCATTCATTATTATTGATGATGTATTTACATATTAATATTATTCTCGTTTATGTTTATATTATTTAAATTAATTAATTAATTCATTGTTATTTGTTTGCTAGCTCATGTTATTATTTATTCACATTTAGTCGTATATTTGTATATTTGATATTTATATTCATATTATTCATGATTAATTGTTATTAAATATTTATTCATTTAACTATGTAATAAATTATTTATTTACTAACTTGTGCATGTATTAATATTTACTCTCATTTAGTTGCAAAATCATGTATTATTATTATTATCATTATTATTATTATTTCTTGATTGATGTCTTATATATTTATTTATCAATTTTCTTTTAGATAAGTGAATTTAATTAATTAATTATTAATTAAATGTTTATTTAATTATTATTTGTTATTTATTCACATATTTATTTTCACACAGGGTTTAGTTGTTATTTATTATTATTTTGTGTTTACTCATGCACCTATTATTTTATTTATTGTTCTTTTTCTTATTTGGCTTGTTTTATTTATTATTTGTGTGTGCGTTGATTTGCATGTTGAGTTTTTAGTTATGGATATGTTTAGCATTGGTTCTTGATTGAGTTGATGTTATTGTTGATGTAAGCACATACCACAATTATACATCATACAGAGTTAGTTTTTTACTTAGCAGTGGGTTTTGTTGTAGGTTCCGAAGTCCGAGCTCATCGTAGATGTGTTAATGTGCTTGGAGCTTGAACCACAGGTCCGTTAGGACACTTCTCAGGTTTATAGCTTACTCTATTGTGGATTTGATTTCCAGATCGTAGGACGTGTTAAGTGGTTATTTTATTGAGACTCTCACTTAACACGAGTCATTTAGACGTATTTCAATTTCGTGATTAATAACCCTTGAGGATGACATCCCTCATGTTATTTTTGAACTTAGTTCCACCTCATTTGATTCCCTTCCCAACCCTATGTATAGTTTTTATCGAGTTTTTAGTGATATGAGAGTTGGTGAATTTGACCTTGTGTATACTATGAACAAGTGCATACACAACTCTCATCAAGCTCTGAATAAGTGAGAGGGTTGATCTATTCCTAAGGGATCCTGGCATCTCTATGTCTTGAGCTTCCTCACACTTGGTGAGGCATGGAGTAGACGGGTATTGTTGTATATAGCGCATGCTTAGACTTGTAGTATCAAAGGGTACTGCCTAAGAGTATTCGATCTTTGTGCTCTGGGCCAAGAGCTATATGAAGGTATAAAAGGGATTTTAGGATATGTGTTATTTCCCAAGAGTATGACCAGTTATTGCCGAGTGTGGCATAACACCAGTTCAGTTTGGGATGCTATCAAGTCTATACCTTGATGGCTCCTCAGTGGATGCCCTTTGAGTGTTCCCATAGAGAGTATATACGAGTTTTTCTTTCCTGGTGGAAATCAGTTTCCACTTGCCAGTTTATAGTAGTTATTTTCCAAACCAACGACATTTATTGTTGACATTTTTCTTATTATATATGTAGGTCTTATGTTCTTCTGCATTGGGTCGGATTTGGTGGAAGGATAGGTAGATGCTACATACACTTGTGCTCTATGTGCAATTGTTTTCTTTCGTATTTTATATATGTTTGATCGATTTTCATGTATATTTAGTAATGTTTTCCATTTTTCGAGACACCAAGGGGGTTGCTTTGAACTATTTATTGCTCGAGTCTCACAAATAATTAATTTAGACGTGACTTGACTGGATCGTAATAGTTCTGATTTGATTTTTAGATGAACCACAATTGGGGTGTTACACAAAGATTCTTATGGCTGAGCTCATGCAATTAGGACATCATAAATTTGTCAAAGTTATAAAGGAGACTAAAAATTGTGAAAAAATCTGGCAAAGTCTCTTCTATAACTAGGACATTAGAAAAATTTTCACAACCTATATAATTTCAAAAATAATAAAACCTCACACAAACATTTCAAAATCCCCCATTCATGTACAAAAACATTTAGAGGTGTTCCACCTCATTCACATTACACACAAAGTATTTATAATACAGTTTTACATTCTTCAGGTTGTTGGTTTGCTTGGTCATCGCATTGGTCCTTCAACCTATTAAACAAAGCCAAGAAGCTCCTCTAACTCATGTTTCTTCTTTGCTTCAGGTACTTCCACAAGTAATATAGTTTAGCGCATGTAGGATTTATTTGACCTTCAGTTCCAGGACTTCAAGCATGGAGAAATCCTGCACAAAATAAGTTAGACTTGCATGCCCCAGAGTGTTTTGTCTACAAAACAAAAAGATGCAGTTATGAATAAACAACAACACAAACATAGAAAACTGGCTTGCATTTCAAAAA
This sequence comes from Piper betle, assembly GCA_033002965.1. Taxonomy (NCBI): domain Eukaryota; kingdom Viridiplantae; phylum Streptophyta; class Magnoliopsida; order Piperales; family Piperaceae; genus Piper; species Piper betle. Next base: position 7,656 of record JAURVB010012230.1, on the reverse strand, counting down.
TGGCCCAAGGCCTCACAATTTACATCCACATAGCAGCAAATAATACCACCTCACAAAGCAAGAGGGAGAGATACAACACAAAACAAAAGCGCCGCAAATACAAAACAACACACACCCCAACTGAGCATCTCCAAGCCTCCTTGTGAACCATGCAACTAGGCCGACCACACCACGACAACACATTTACATAGATAAAAGAAAATGTGTTAGCAATGAGTGTCACTAAGTTCTAAATAACAAATAGGGAAATCAGCAAAACTGGCAAATGGATAAAACAATTATCTGCAGAAACTTCTCCACACTCGCAAAATCTAAATCACAATACGACCAATATGGCCTAATCATAATCACACAGATATCTATGCACACGAATTAGAATACTCGACAGTAACGTCTCGATATTATGCATGAGCCAAAATTTGGTCAACAACATACTAGTGGCTAATAGGGGCTAACTGATCACATTTGAGACATGACATAATCCAAATATACTGAATGAAGAGCACGCACATGCTAAACCACTAAAATACACATTGCTAGTAGGTACTATACTGATAATCATATTCAAACAATTAACCAATATCCGAGCACCACAAGTGGGTACCGATCAGGTTCCTTGGTTAGCATCATGCTCCCATCTACCACGTGTGCACCAAACAATCCAAAAATATATAATAAGTTTAAGGCCCTGGTAGGGTTAATTTAGATAGCACTAAAGTGCGACTTTTGAGTTAGATTTTGCATTTTCAAAAACTCATCAAGGGATCTCAAGCTTAAAGTTTTATTTCTGAAAAATTGATAAAATGACCCATAGATAGTAGGGTCCAATAAAACACCACTAGCTATGTCCTATAATGTGAAAACAAAATACGTGAGCCAAGCAAGTAATCAAGCAGAGAGGGAGTCCGAATGAACTTGAGAAGAGCTCTTCGTCCTACCGCAACAAGCTCGACTCCACACAGCCTAAAAATGTAGATCACTAGTCAAAACTTGTATGATATGTGTGTGCAATGATATGCAATAGTCCTAGATGCAAAAAATGACATGACATTTATGACAGAAAAATAAACCCCACCACATCAATCACACCACATCCAACATGCTGAAAAGTGCACGAGATTCTAAAAAATTAAATAAGAATGCTAAAGTGGAGATTTCAGCATTTTATGAAATACATTTTGGGATTCAATCTTTGCACTTAAATTTTAACTTAAGATATTGAGAAGCCTAGAGAACCAGGGCAATGAACATGAGGTGTTTGACACACTAATCGAGGACAAGATCTCGGTACAATTATGGAAAGTAATTTAACTTGTTGGTTAACTTATTTAACTTAATCCTTGTGATCATTTTGTCATATCGACTTCAGAGGACCAGAAGTTGAAAGATATTGGATCTTAAAGATCTAGCGAGCTCTGATGGAGCTAGCGCTGGGCACGAGTTGAGCTGAGTCGAGTTTTGCCCAACTTGAATTCGACGTCATTTGATAAATGAACCGAGTTTCAAGTTATATGGTTTCGAGTCGAGTTATTTTAGTTCGAGCTCGAGTCGAGCCTGATTGAGTTCGAGTCGAACATTAGTTTTGTTCAAGTTTCATCACCATAAGTTTGAAGATATAGTTTATTCTCTATAATGCAATATTTTTATTTTTATTTTGTAAAAATATAAATGATTTTCTTCATAATTTATAGTCATATAATAACTATTAGATTGTTTTAATGTAATTATTTTTATACCAAAATATTATTTTTAATGTTATATTATCCATGTATTGTTAAATACAATTTTTTTCTAAAAGTTTATATTAGACATTGAGTCTATTCGAGCCGAATTTTAAGTCGAATCAAGTTGAGTTTCATATAACTTGAAACAGGCTCTATTGCAATCGAGTAAGGGTCTATGTTTTTAAGATCAAGTTTCGAATCAAACTTAAAATTAATCAAGTCACAAAAACTCGTAAGCTAGCTCAACTCGTGCCTTAGATCGGAGCCACTTGAGATATCAACTCAACATGCCCTTAACCGTTAATTGCATATTATTTTATTAATTAAAATAATCTGATAATGTTTAGTTAATTAGGATAATAGGTTAAATTATTATTTAGATTAGGATTTCATACCAAAATCAATTTTATAGATAAATACGAGTTAGATTGTTAGATTATCATTATTTTAAATATTTAGTTAATTTACTAATTTGGCACACGAAATGAGGTAGCTCGCACAGGTCCAAAATTATCTAAGTTTTAATCATTTTATAGTTTCAACCATTATTAAGTGTATTAGTTAGTAGATTTAACGATTTAGGCCAATTCGACTATTTTATTATATTAATTAACAAAACAAGTACAAAATTAATAAAAATTACATTTTTATCATGAACACGGCAAACTAGAAAAACTAGTAGTTCTAGATGATGAGATGAAGATATTTCTATTTATACGCCTAACTAGGGATTTTACATACAAACCACCATGAGCATGCCAAAAGAAAAACAGGTAAAAGGGGGCAGCGTGCCTCACCGAGGAAGAAGAAGAGGAAATGAGGAAGGGAAAGAGGAAAGGAGACCAATGCGGGGGACAAGGTGGGGTTGACAGAGGCCAAGAATGTAAAACCCGTGACTCGAGTCAGTGTTTTACGTTACCGAACCAGTCCGTTCGACCGTTGGTTCGAGTCGAGTCAGTTCATGAACCGCGTGCTGAGTCGAGGCCAGCTATGAGTTATGAGCGATGAGAGTTAGGTGTACCTAAATATATGATGATAACGTCGAGAAGATGGTGAGAAATGAGTTATCAGAATATATGAAAGTATGCAGTATTTTTTTCTTTTTATATGTTTGATCGTAGAAATAGTTTTAGGCCGAATAACGCATTAGGACGCGTTAGATTATATTTGGGTGGGTTATTAGTTATAGAACATATCATTTGGATGTTGCTGTGTTCGTTTGATTTTACGGGATTTTTTCCATATTTTTCTAGATTTTTTAGAATATATTACGAACTAGTTATTATTTTGACTCGAGTAGGAATCGAGTCAATACTTATTTGCGAGTTTGCCATTGAGGGTATTTTTCTCCCTCCCGACACCTACCCTCCCAAAACCCTCGCCGCCTTGTGCTCGTCGCCGCCGCCGCCGCTGTCGATGCCGCGCTGCCGCCGATCAACGCCGCCCCGCTCCGCCGTGTCGTCGCCGTGCCGCCACGACCCACCCCGGCCACTGTCTCGCGCCACGACGCCGGAATCGCCCCACAAGCCGCGACACCCTCCCTCGTCGATTCGCTGCCGTCCGGGCCGCGCCGCCGCCGATGTGACCCCGACGACCACCCCCTCGCCGTCGCCGACGTTTCCCCCATCATCCCGACCGCCGTCGAGGCCGGCCGCAGCCCCGATCGGAGCACGCTGCCGCCACCACCCACTTTCGACACCGCCGCCGACAGCCATCGCTGCCCCGGCTGCTTTGTTTGACACCACCATCGGACCAAGCCCGTCGAGCTAGTGCCGATAGACCCCCTGATTGCCCTGTCCCGAATCATCGCCGAAAAATCGCCAGAATCCTGCCAAAAGAATTGGATTCGTGGGAAATTTGCCGGATCATCCGCCGAACGCACCCGGTCCAATCTGATCTGACTTCGGATGCCGCTAGGTGCTGAATTCGAGTTTCGAACCACGAAACGGAAACCCTAGCCGTCACCGATTTTCGACGACACGAGGTACAATTTATTTTAACTTAATTATTTGAAAGTATTGATTATTAGAATTGCATGCTAGGATTGGTGAATTGTGTGTTATAATAATATATATAAATGTAGATTTGATTAAGGATAAAACATGAAATTTGTTTGATTGAGTGGTGTTAAAAATGGAGGCTAAGAAACTAATTAGGGTAACTAGGTAATGATCATGATCTAATGCAAACTAGCCTAAGTAGACTTGCTAGAATTGATATAGGTTGATGTGTGTTGATTGATGCGTGATTGTGATTGATTGTGTGTGCATGCTATAGGAGATTGTGTAGGTACGGTGTAGGAGCTCATCGCCTAGGTGCGTGGACCTGTTTGGAGCTTCTACCAGGTCTATTTAGGACTCATTCTCTGTTTTTACGCTACTCTATTGTGTATTTGATTTATCATGTGCAGGACGAGTTAAGTGGCGTTTTATCGGATCCCACTTAACTCGGGCCATTTAACCAACGATTTTTCGGATTAATAACCCTCGAGGATGAGATCCCTCGAGTTTGTTTTCGAACTTCAGATCCAGCTCACAATGCCTTCGGGCCTATTATATAAATCCCAACCTAGACCTATATATATATGTATAGTTTTCGCGTTTTCAGTGAGAGATTGAATGAGGGAAATCCGACTACCGTGCTACGCGAGCGGGCACGTGTGAGTCGATAGTGGGCTCTGGAATGGTGTGCGGGCCGTTTCATTCCCGAGGGATCCTGACAACTCCACCTTTGAGTTCCTCAAACCCGGAGAAGTGTGGAGGTTCACGGGTACTGCAATGCAGCGCATGTCTAGACTTGTGGTTTCAAAGGGTACTAAAGGCGACTGCCTGAGAGTGCTCGGCCTTCGTGCTCAAGGCCAGGAGTAATATGGAAGGTGTAGAGGGCGAAAAGGAATGAGATTTGATGCGAGAAGAGAAGCGATAGAGAAATGGCCAAGGTATGAGAATGAGAAAGAAAGGGGACGCTGTCGACCCGAGGGCGACGACTCCCATATGTGCCCTGATGAGAGTTCTTGAGGAAGTATATGGTTTTCATTCAACAGGAGAGTTTGCTCTCCTGTGCCAGATTGATATTAGTTATTTTCCGGGCCGGTAACACTCGTTACTGATGGTTTTTCTATATATATGTAGGTGAGGAATGCGAACGATGAAAGCTGTCGGGACTGCGGAGGAGCAGCACGGAACCGCGCACACATGTACCTGCCGCGTGTAACGTATAATGATGATGTGTTAATGCTATGTGAATGATAATTTAGATGTATTTGTTTGGATGAATTGCCTGTTATGAAATGAACAGATAGATGTGAATGAGCAGGGAGCCTTGGGTTCAGCCTCGGCTTAGATGAAAACAAATGAGATAATAATGGAATGTCGCGGTAGATTGTTATGTTTTGTCGTATTTTGATAAAATATTTATATACCTTTGTTGTGGACAGGTTGGCCCTTATTGCACTTTTAGGGGAAACTCTGTCCGTTTTTACGTAGTAGTATATATTTTCTTTTGGTTTCTCATTTATTGTTTTGTCTTGTTTTTGCTTGTACATCATAGCATGCATGTAGGACCGCGTTAGAACCCAATTGTTCCCATTCATGCATTTCATGTTTGCATCTCCATCTTGAGACGCCGAGGGCAGATCCGGGTCGGCTTAACCGAACCCAGTAGATTAGCGAACGGTTCGGTCGCCGGTGACATTTCCGGGTCGGTTCACGGGTGAGCCGAAACGGGGTGTTACAAAGAAGGCCGGTGGTAGTAGCACAAGGCGGAGTGTTTTAATCCCCACCCAAAAAGACATCGGCGCAAGGCTGCCCATGCGTCTTGCCCAGGTCGAAAAATGCGGGAAAAAGGGACAAAAGGGGGGGGGGGGGGGGGTGACAAAAGTTGTTGGATTTATCTATCTTTACGCAAATATACAATAATCAACTAATGTAATAGTTAATTGAGCATCCCTACATATTATTCAAATATATGTAGTGCTCCATCATCCAAATATATATTTATGTACCATTCATATTTTGCTTTCTATTAACGTGTTTGAGGATTCTTTGGGTACATAACAATTCTAAGGCAAATATGAGTATGGTTATAATTAGTTATAATTATAGTTTTAAAACTCCTCTTTGATTACAAAAACTCCCCGAGTTGACTCCACTCCATAACTTACCGAGTCAAACTCTATAGATGATTCCATAGTAACTGATTTTATAATTGACTCTCTGAGTTTAAGTTATAAAAGTTATCAAAATATATTATATTTCTTTTAAATTAGCTAAATTAATACTTTAAAGTAATGTAAATAGTATATTAATCAATTTAAAATGTCAAAAGACCAATGTATATTAATTTCATACAATTATTTATTTATATAATTAAAAATTTAACATAAATGACTCTTGAGATGAACTCCATGATAAACCGAATCGAGTCCAAGTTTCGAATTTTTAAACTATAATCTATAATTTAATGTTACCCAAATTTTTGTGTACTATATATATTTGTTTCATTGCCATATCCAATTCTGTTTGTGCTTCTTGAGCAGCTCGTCGTTGGACACTCTTAGCACTTCCAAATTTGGTCAAGTTAAGTTTGTTCAAAACAATGCAATGAATTGTTTACAACCAAAATTGGACTTATATTTTCTATTAACGGTTAAGACTGAAATGTTTTCCTGGTTTCTAATTAGCATTTATTTTTCAGGCTGTAGAAAATATTGAAGACAATTCTGGAGATGTTTTGGCTATATGCATGCAAATTGAGGATCTTAAGGTACATGTATTTGTTATCTTGAAACTAAGTCATAAATTTATGTAAACTTTGAAGAATGCATTAACTATGATTTACATAAGTGAGTGGAAAAATTGTCTATAACTTTATTATGTTTTATTTGCTGCTAGAGTTTGTTTTTTTTCAATTATAAGGTCCTATTGTCTGTCTATTATATTGGCAGTACCTGGTAATTATGGTTACTTTCTTATGGTTATATTTAATTTTTTTATAGGTATGTTTGCTTTCTAATGGTTTCGTCATTAAATAAAAAACTAGTTATAAACCCTGCGCAATGTGTAGGGTAGTTTTTTTATAAATAGAGTGATATCATGATTGTTAAAGATATAAATTATTAAATTATTTATCAAATGTTTAAAATTGTTTGAAATTAATTGAACTATAAACTTAAAGTAATGTAGACGTACCTGAACTATAAAAGTTAATTGGTATAAATCAATTACTTTTGATCATTGCTAGATTTATGCAAAAAAATACATGAAAAAAATATCACAGGCTAAAGCAATTCATGTGAAAAAAATACCCTAATCTTAATAGGGGAAAATCATTAAAAAATAATTAAATGTAAAGAAAGCCACAAAGTTTTCAACACAATAAATCAAGTACCATACTTCTTCAACTATGTATTTAATTTTTCTTCATATCTTTTTTCCCAGTTACCAAGTTTATACATCAAAAACCATAATTTATTGATATAAGCCTCATTAGAAGTTCACCGTACTTAAACATATGTATCTAAAAAATTCAAAAAAATATAGACTAGAAAAATGGAAAAAGATCATAATTTAAAACAATATATGAGGAAAACATACAGTAATATTAATATGGAAAAATTACTAATAAATAAATACATATAAAGAATGTCATAAAGTGTCCAATACAAAAAATAAATATGTTTTAAGAAAAAACTCAAATAAAAACCTAAAGTAAAAATAATAGTAAGGGGAAAGTCTAAAAATGAGGTATATATAATAAAAAAATATAACAATGATAAAAGAGAATAAAACAATGCATGCAAAGAATCTCATAAATAAATAATTAGTGACATTAATAATAGTGAAGTGAATTATAAGAAAAAACAAAGACGAATACTTTGTATTAGAGAGGATAACATATAATTAAATTATAAACAAAGTGTTCAAAAATAAGA